>PVIA01003569.1:0-164351 GCA_004024845.1 Tonatia bakeri | reverse complement strand
ATCTGTTTAAATAAGTTCTCAATTTGTTGCTTTTCCTCTTCCCCTTCTGGCACCCCTATAATTCGGATGTTGGAACGTTTAAAGGTGTCCTGGAGGTCCCTAAGCCTCTCCTCAGTTTTTTGAATTCTTGTTTCTTCATTCTTTTCTGTTTGGTTGTTCCTTTCTTCCTTCTGGTCCACTCCATTGATTTGAGTCCCAGATTTCTTCCCCTCACTATTATTTCCCTGTGCATTTTCCTTCATTTCTTTTATCGTAGCCTGCATTTGTTCATCTAATTTATGTCCAAAGTCTACCAATTCTGTGAGCTTCCTGATCACCAGTGCTTTGAACTGTGCATCTGGTAATTCTGCTATCTCTTGGTTACTTAAAAAAATTGGTTCTGGGGCTTTCAAATCTGTTTGAGCCATCTTTTTTATTTTCTTTTGGTTTGGTTGCGGCTGTTTCGTAAGGGTGGCGGAGCCTAAGGTGTTCACCAGGGCGGGGCACCCCAGTCGCTGGGTTGTGACGTTTTATGTGGGGGCGGGGTCTGAGAGGGAGCAATGGCGAGTGCTCCGCTCTCTCTAGGACTTCTGTCCCCTCCACTGCCTCCCACAAGCAAACTGGGCCCTTCCTGTGCTGGCTCCCGGGCGGGAGGGCTTGTGCACTTTCTCGGACTCTGTGGGCTTCCCCAAGAAGTCTCCTGTGAGGCTGAGAGAGTCTCCCGGCCTCAGCTCCCAGACGGGGCTCTTAAGCTTTGAAACGCGGTGGTGCTGCCTGTTTTCACTGTTTGTCTGCGCACGAATGTGTGGCTGCGGACAGCCAGCTGCCCTGCGCCCCTCACTGGGTCTGCTAGTCGCCTCCCGAGCCCAGGGTCCGCCACCGGTCCGTCCGCTGCCGTCTGCGCCCCCCCGCACCTGCGCCTGCCAGCCAGCACCTCTTCCCACCGGGACCCCTCGACCCCTGTCCGCAGGCCTCTGACTCCGCCGCTCCTTACCGGTCTGGATGTACTGGAGCCCGACTTCTGTTCAATTAATTTCTCTCTGCTCTGGTTGTTTCTTCTTTCTCAATTGTTGTTGTCTTTAGTTTTGGTTGCACGATGAAGCACAATGCGACTGCCTATGCCTCCATCTTGGCCGGAACTCTGTCTGTAGTATATTTTTGATAAGCAGTATTTTAAACTTTAATATAGGCAATTTATAGGGTTTCTTTTCCTTATGGTTGGCATTTTTGGTTTCTTATTTAAATTTTTCTCCCCTCAAGGTCATGAAGATGTTCTTCTATATTTTCCTCCCAAAGCTTTATTGTTTCACCTTTCATATTAGATCTAAACTCATCTGGAATTGTTTATGTGCCCTGAGATTGGGATTAAGATGAATTTTTTTCCCTTAGAGATATCTGACTGACACAGCACCATTTATTAACAATATTATACTTTATTGTATTTTATCTGGTGTTGATCTGTTTCTGGGATTTCTATGGGGTTTCATTGGTCCTTTAGCAGCATTTTTAATGGCTATATACTATTTCATTGTCTGGAAGTGCCATAAGTTAGTCAACCAATTCCCAATTGCTAGGCATTTAGATTGCTTTTGATGTGAATGTATTTTCTAAAACCTATCTCTGTATTCTAAAAATAGCATCTTCTACTTCATCAATGAGTCTTATATACCCCCCCAGTTGGGTATATTGTGGATTTTTTCTTTTATTTAATATAACCTCTGTGAAACTAAAGGGAGTGAGGGCTCTTTTCTGGGGGCTGCAAATGGTAGCTGCCACCCATTAGAAGGGCCTTTTCCAGAGCCAGAGTTTCTGGGGCTATTGGCAGTCACTCTCTTGCATGGGAAGAGCTATCTCCAGTTCCAGTAGAGACCCTGGAACATGACGAGCAGCAGTGACACAGTGTGCACGTGGATGAGGAAGGGGAGGTCGATGAACCACTTCTGACCCTGACAAAAAATTCTATCCACCCCATCTGAGGAGCCCAGCCCCCTTGCTTCCACACATTTCCTGAGAAAATCTTTCTTTCCTCTACCCCTTGTCCTGGCCCCTATTCTTGAATCAGGAAATAACTCAAGTCCCAAGCAAACTGTCCAAATGAAGATGTTTAATGTAACATTCATAAGAGACAAACCCAGAAATGTTCATTTTGCCAAGAAAATCTTAAACTCCCAGCAGAAATGATCTGGTCTGGGGACTTGCTTTCGGCTAACAGGACAGCCTGCTCAGCCAGAGCAAAGGCAGGAGTTAGAAGGCGCCCTGCCCCGTGTGGCTCAGTTGGTTGGAGTGTTGTCCTATAAACTGAAAGGTCGCGGGTTCAATTCACGGTTAGGGCACATGCCTCGGTGTGGGTTCAGACAAGTCCTTGGTTGAAGATTAAAAAAAAAGTTAGGAGGCCACGGGCGGGTCAGCCTGTCTATGGCTTCGGAGCTGAGGAAGCTTTGGTCCCAGCTGTGGATGAGTGTGCTCTTCCAGCCTTCCTCCCACCTCGCCCAGGAAGATTGGGCCAGAGCCAAGGGCCACACAGATGTTCACCATGAACGAGCAGAGGCAATGAATAGGCTCGGTAAGGTGGAGAGAGCTGACTGGTAGAGATTCATGATGGGAGGGAGCTGCAAGAGAAACCAGAAGAAAGGACTGGCTGAGTGAGTGACTGTCAGGTTTGCTTTCTCCTAATTAATGTGGTTTCCTTACAACCCCCCTGCTGATTCACAGCTGGCCGAAGCAGCCGTAACAACATGAGGACTGCCCTGACTGGGCCAGGAGCTGAGGCTGTGAGCCTCCCAAGAAGGGTCTGGTTTCATTTGCAGCCTCTGCCCCTCTTCCCCAACCGGCTTTGTGCAGTTGAGGCAGAGACAGTACCTCAGTTGGGGGAGAATGTGGTGTCGCAGGGACAACCAGGACTGCTTGTTTGGGGCTTGCCTGGCTGATCTTCTTGGGTTCCCATGACCTTTAGAGAAGGGTGGTTCCTGCTTGTTGGGACTGCTGCCTCCAAATAGGTATGAATGGGGGTGGGTCAGGAGAACTTGGACTGAGAACCCCTGGGCCTGTTTGTTGCAGTGGGGTGTATGTATGTCTAGAGTCCTTGTTAATTTAGTGTTTTCCATCGATTTTTCAGGGTTGCTTCTTTTCCTCACTAGGGCTCTTCCTCTGTCCAAGTTATTCACCATATACCCTCATTTGTTCATTGATTCATTTTACCTACAAGTAGCAATTGAGCCGGTACTATGTGCCTTTTATAAACAGATGATTACATGCTGGGGCCGGGGTTGGGGTGGGGGGCAGAAACTCTCAGGGGTGAAAGCTCTTGTCTGACAAAGAAACATTTTGTAAACTGGATGATGACCTTGGGATTTATTTGCTTTCCCTTCAACCACCCCCACCCCTGCACTGTTTAAAAAAATTTTTTTAATAGTGAAATAAAACACACAGAAGAAGCACATAAAATCTAAACGTACCATAGAGCAGGTTAATTGTAAAGCAAAAATGATTTATTTCTATACTGGATCAAAATGGATAAGGGTGGGAAAATACAAAAAAAGAAGTGATATTGGTAAGAGGCTGCTTTAGGGGTCTTCAGAACCCCAAAACCTTGCAGGAAACTGAGGCCAGAGGAGAGAGGCCCCAGACAGAGTTGCTGAAGCAGAGAAAGCCTGCTGTGCCCTTTGTGTGCACTCCCCAGCCAGGCCTGCATCCTCTCCAAGTGAGTGCACCCTAGTCAGGACCCCCAGCGCTTGGCTGGCATTAGCCTTGCCCCAGCTTCAGCAGTGGCTGGAGCCAGTAAGAAATGCTCAACTCAGTTTCCTCCCAAACTCAGCAAGCCCTGGCTGTGGCTGGGCACTTCGGCAGAGGGCTGGATGCCCTCTCTAAAAGGGCCTTCATATCCCTGTCAGGCTGAGAAACTGATCAGGTTTTTTTTCTCCTGGTGCCCAAATTCCAAGTCTTGCATAAAGAGACGATTTTAACCTTTTACAGTACTTTGGAACTATTGGCACGTTTTTGCTAAGGGGTACAAGATGGCACCTTAGGCAGAGGCTGTCCCCAGTATGCACGTGGGGACACATACGAAGGGAAAGGAGAGACCTGCAGACTGAGAACCAGCTCTGTGCTACCCAGCTGGCAACCTGAAGTCGAAATGCTTTCTGGACCTCAGTTTCTCCATGTGTAAGGAGTTCTTCTGGTTCTAGAATTCTGGTTCGCCAAGTACTCCCATTCTTGCACCCAGAATGATGGGAGTTCAGTCTTTAATTTCTTCCTCCCCACTCTGCTCTCCCCTAAGAGATCTCACCCACTTTTACTCCTCAGCTCTCATCTTGAAGCTGCTAAGTCCACACTTCATGGAAGTACTTCTCTGAGCTGCAGCCTCTGACTGTCTATAGAAGTTTCTGTTTGGTTCTTCTGAAGGAGCTTAAATGGACACCGTGTCTAAGTAAGGCCACTACCTACCTCATAAATTTCATCAATATTGTCCATCTCTGTCATTCCCAGTGTCACAGTTGGCTGCCCCTCCATCTAATGTTCCAAGTTTTCATAAATTTCACAGATTTCAAAGTAACCTCACGATTACCTCGTCTTCCTGACTGTTTCAATTCCCACCATCTTCCAATACCTCAACTTTCCTGTTGCCTTCAGTTTCACCATCTCTAAGCTACTCTACTGTCTCTGTCTAATTTTCCTACACACCCGGTCACTTTCCTACTCAATGGCATCTCTCTTCCCTCACCCCCACCCCCCACAGGTGGCCTCTGAATTTTTTATTTTAAAGAAACTCCCGGAAGGCCTAAATCAGAGCTGCTGCTGACCAGGAGGACTAAAGTCCTAACTCCACAGCCTGACAGTGGGCCTTCCATGATGTGGCATCCCCTACTTTCCCACCTTTTCTCCCCACTTTCCCCACAGACTCTCAAAACCTACCCCAGGTTTATTTCCCTTTCCTCCTTTACTCCAACGTGTTCCTCTTCAGGGGGTCCCTCCCTCCTTCCCTAACCGGAGCCCTCCCTTCTTTCAGGGCCTGGCCCACTTCTCCTTTGTCGGGTCTTCCTCCATCTGACCTTTCTGCATATTCTCTCTTTCCTTCCTGCTGCTCTGGTGCTACTCTGCTCCTGCCTCTGGCTATGCAGGATAGGATTACATGCTATTCTGCATTTGCCAGGATCTCTGAGTGGTAAGGGACCGTCATCCAATTTGTAGAAGGACATATGTGAGCTCTTAGTTCCCACCCAGGATGGGCAGGGCTCAGTGGGTCTTGGGGCAACTGGAGCCAGACTCTCAGACAACACCAGGCTCTTTTTCTTCTTCGCTTTTCTCTGTTTCCCTCTGCATTTGGCTTTATTCACTCGGGACTGTCTCCCCATGAGGCTAACAACAGTTCCTAGCTTTTAGACAGGGATGGAGATACTGAGATTGGCAGGCCGCAGGGAAGCTATCTGGAAAAGCTACAGGAAAGGCAGAAGGAGTTTCCCCAAAGAAAGGAAGTACTATTTTAAGAAAAAGGGAAAGTGCTAGACAGAAAAACTAGTAAATGGTCACCCTGGTGTTAGTTAGGAGTTGGGTCAGCTGTGCATGACAGAAAACCTCCAAAAGCAGTGACATAAATAAGAAGGCAAAGGACTCTAGAAGCAGTCAGACCCAGGCTCCTTCTGGCATGGTGCCCTGCCACCTCTTAGTCCTCGATGACTGCGTGACCTCTACCGTTCTGCTGAGGTAGCCGAGGGAGCAGGAAGGAGAAGGAAAGGAAGAATGGCCTAACCTGCCATCTGTTCAAGGTGCCTTCTGGAAGTTGTACACACTTTAGCTTATGTTTCTTGTATTGCCGGGACTTAGTTATATAGCTATAGCTAGCTGTAAGGGCTTGTGGGAAATGTCTTAATTCTGGGCAGCCATATGCACAGCTAAAATCAGAGGTGCTATTTATTACACACTAAGGTGAAGGCGAGAATGGATGTTAGACCCTTAGCAGCCTGTGCTATAATTCATAATATGCTTTGAGGGGCGTTGCCCCAAAGATGGGGAACACACTGCTATGCAACGTGACTGACTTCGTTTCTGAATAGCCTGAAGCTGCCCCTCCGTGACCTATATTTGCTTGTCCTTGCTCTGCCCTCTAACCCTTATCAACACTATGGCATTTAAATTATTGGAAGACAACATTGCATGCAAGTCTGTTTTGGTCCAGTCATCCTTGACTTCTATTTTTCTCTCTTCAAAAAATTTTTTTTATATCCTCACCCGAGGATGTTATTTTTTTTATTGCCTTTAGAGAGTGGGGGGGGGGGGAGAGAGAGAGAGAGGGAGAGAGAGAGAGAGAGAGAGAGAGAGAGAGAGAGAGAGAGAAACATCGGTATAAGAGAGAAACAGTGATTGGCTGCCTTCTCGCATGCACGTTGACCAGGGATTGAACCTGCAACCTGGATATGTGCCCTGACCAGGAATCGAACCCACCAGCATTTGGTTTGCAGGACGACACCTCCACCAACTAAGTCACACTGGCCAGGGCCTATTTTTCTCTTATAAGTTCCTGTCCTGGTGTGTGGCTGAGGCTGGTCAGTAATGTGACACTCTAAGCTAGGCCTAGTGTCCCAGATGTTGTGTGACCAGTATTAGTATATAATTGGGCTCTTGGCACCCCATTTCAACAATGTACATCTGTTAATGTGGCCACGAGAGAGAGACAATGTGTCATCCCAGGTCTGATGGGCTTGTTGTCAACAGACCTCATGCTTATCCTCATGTGGACATCTGGTGCCAGAGCACTCAAACTCGGTAATTCACTCCCTGGCAGACTGACCCCAAAGCAAGTCTTTATAAGCATCCATGACAATTGCCATCTTACTCTTGTGGAGCCTTCATTTATTATCATGATTGTCAGCTGGTAGATTTGCTTTTTCTTCCAACTTCTGCCAAGATCAGGAGTTACGTCCTTTTCCTCTTTCATGTTCCCCATGGAGCTGTTTATTGTTTGTTTTCCTTGGGTACGTTTATTTTCCTAAGTAAGGCGCAAGGTCTCTCAGAGCAATGGGAAACACCCTGACCTCTGAATATGTAGTTAGGTTTCCTGAGAAGTAGACTCTGAAACAGAGGTGAGCATGCAGTGAGAGTTTTAGGGAGTGATCTTAGGGTCAATGTCTGCTAAGGGGAAGGGAAGGGAAGGGAAAGGTAGGAGAAGGGAAGGGAAGGGTAGGAGAAGGGAAGGGGGTCCAGGCAGAGGGAGGGGTCAATCTGCACTGGAGTCTCAGTGGAATGTTCCCACCTCCTATAGAGAGTTCTGAAGTTGGGGTGATTCTTCAGGGTTGTCTCAAGTGGGGATGAGAGGGCCGGGTTTTTATATTCCTGTCACAATCAGCCATTGGATGTGGGCTCACCCCCTGTTTAGCCAGACAGTCTCCACAGGGGTTGGCAGCCCAGGGCTTTCTGCCTGCAGTACTCTCAACCTCTAGAAAAAAGAAGTTCTTTGTGCCTGAAATGGGGTCTGAACAAGTGCATCATGGCATCCAGCACAGAGTGGAAGATGTGGGGGTTCTAGAGTTGCCACTGACTGGCTGGCTCGGTCTGGGCCAGCACATTCTCCATGCTGAGCCTCAGTTTCTCTCCTCATAGGAAATGATATCTGGGGAATCACCCAGTGTGGTGCGCTGAGGGTGGGCTGTAATCTGGCAGTTGGATGTGGAAGGTGCTCTGCCGAGAGGCCTGAAAGGAGTCCAGAGGTGATCCTCGGCTGCTCCCGGAAAGCCCCAGCTCTACCTGGATTGCTGTGGGTGTTATCAGAGGGCCAGGAGATCGCTTGGGTCCCAGGTCAGGGATGGCATCTAGGTGAGAAGGGGGCTACCTTGGAATGGTTTTCCTTAGAGTCCCAGAGAGGCCAGGTGGGGTCCAAAAGCCACAGAGTAGTTGTCAGGGGCTGAATGTTTGTGCCTCACAACCCCAAAATTCGTCTGTTGGAGCTTAACCCCCAGTGTGATGGTATTAGGAGGCGGGGCCTTTGGGAGGTGATTAGGCTTAGGTGAATCCTGAGGGCGGAGCCCCAAGGATGAGATTAGTGCCCTGATGAGAACAGGAAGAGACACCAGAACTCCCTCTCTCCCTTGCAAGGACACAGTAAAAACAGGGCCATCTGCAAACCAGGAAGTGGTTCCTCCACAAGAACCGAATTTGTTGGCTCCTTGGTCTTGGACTCCTCAGCCTCCAGAACTGTGAGAAATTAATGTCTGTTGTTTTTGTCTGCTGTTTTGTCAGAGCAGCGTGAAATGCCTAAGACAGTGGTAATGGGAGAGGGAGGACGGAGACAGCCGAAGAAAGCCTGGGAAGTCACTGCTGATGAGTAGGGTCAGGAGACCTGGGTCTCAGCGCGAAGTCTGCCTCTGCTGGCCGTATGACCTGGGCATGGCCTGGACTGCTCTGGACTCCAGTGACCTCATCTGAAGGGTGAAAGTTTGGGCTGGGACTCTCTGAGCTCATCTCTAACTGTACGGTTCTGTCACTCTAGAGCTAAAGTACTTCCTTTGCACCTTCATCCTTGGGGCAGGGATGGGCAGAAGGGAAAGGCTGGGAGCCAGGGAGACTAAGCTTCCTCCTCTTTTCCTTCGTTTTGGCCCTGCTGGTTCACTTCTGCAAGTGAAGCCATTGCAGACAATTCGGGAAAACTGTCTTTAGGCGGAGGCGGGTAGGGCTGGGGGTTGGAGGTTAGGGGTGGTGGGAAGACTGCAGAGGTCAGGAAAGGGCAGTCACAACGCTCCCTCAGGACTGTCCTTCCTGACTTGTGGCAATTTCTGTAAAACTTGCATCTATTCCTGGGTGGATTTATTAAAGTTAAGGGTATTAATAATAAAAGAATGTAACCTAGATTTTATCTGACATGGGTACTCAAGACCTGTGTATACTTTGTACACAGCTTGTATGAGTCTGTGTATGTGAGAAAGAGAGAGTGAGGGAGGGAGGGAGGGAGAGAGTGTTCTGTCATAACTCAATGTTTGGAAAAATGGTACCTTCCCCTTTGCTCACAGTTTCCTTTCGACCCCTGAGAACTTTCCGGTTGTATTTATCGCCACAAGCTGCCAGCCTTGGAATGTGAGAACCCAGGGGAGGAAGTGGAGCCAGCCTCTCCGCTCATTCCTTTGGGTCATTGGAAGGCACCAGAGCAGAGGCAGAAGGAGAATGCTTCCTTTCCTTTCCCCTTCTAGCCCATCTGACCTTTCAAAGGGATGCGTATCACTGCCACCCTCCTCTCTGAGAAACAGCATGAGGTTGGAGTGGAGGCAGGGGAATGGATGGGATGGCCCTTCGCTGTTATGAGCTAGACATCCCGCTCATGGCTTCCAGGCCAGGTTGGTCTTGAGATCTCGGTGGAGGCCCAGGGTACTACTGGTCTGTTCCACAGCTCAGCTGCTCTGTTCCTGAAGGCGTGTGAATATCATCTGCCTCTGGCGTCCAGGCTTCCAAATCTGAGGATCTCTGACTGCTGGAATCACCCCTTGTTCTCACACTTGTCCTGGGAGGCAGGAGAGGGCAGGCAGAGGGGTGTTTCTTTCTGGAATGACCTCTCAGTTCCAGAGAGGACAAGTGACTTGCCCAAAATGACATAGCAAATTAGAGAGTCCTACTCAATCAAGCAACCTGACAGCTAGAAATAGAGGGATTGTAGCATTTGCTTTCTTTGGTGGGGAGGCCAGAGGGGCTGGAAAAATTCTTTTTGGGGGTCAGGTAGTCTTGGGTGACAGGGTATTCCTTGCGGACCTGCTGAGACTAAGAAGCGCCTGCTCTGCTCCCCCAACACTGCAATCTGCCCTGGGAGCTCGTGAGGGGAGGGAGCAGAGCCCAGGAAAGGGGAGGGAGAGGCCAGAACAGGGAAGGCAGAAAGGGAGGGAAAGGGCTTGAGGACAGAGGGAGCTGGAGAACGAACAAACAAACAATGTCCTGGAAAATGACTTGTTTCCCCTTTCCAGGCTCCCCGCCTGCCTGCCTTCCCCACTGGAGACAGTAATTTAGAATAACGAGTCATAATTTGATAACATTCCCTTCCAGCCTGCAGGGTAAACAAGGATCTCCTGTGGAAGGAAGGAAGGAGCACATGGCACAGGCCTTTGGCACCCTCCCCGGGGCCTAGACAGGGGTTTCCCTCTCCCGCAGCTGTCCCTCTTTTACTGGGTGTGCTTGAAACACATCTGGGCAGCTTTGGCCCCTGTTTTCTGCTAAGGTTTACATTCTCCTTATGTCTCCTGCCCCTTCCTCCCCCTCTTCCTCTCAGCCCTCACTGGCAATGTCTGCACCCTGAAGCCTGTATACTGTTTAAATATTTAAACCCATCTATTATTTCCTGTTTATTAGCGGTGTCAGTCCTGGGTCCATTCCTTCTGCGTATGTCCTGCCGTGTCTGTCTCACAGGGGAGGACCGCAGGCAGTGGCCTTCCCTGGGCACAGCCTTGCTCAGGCCTGTGGTCAGCTGTATCGCCAATTCTGACTCTGATTTTGCCTTTCTCCACTTTTTTTTTATTGTGGTAAAATATGCATAAACTTAACCATCTTCACCACTTAAAAATGTACAGTTCGTTGCTATTAAATACATTCATGACATTGTGTAACCATCACCACCATCTACCTCCAAAGCTCATCATCTTGAAAAACTGAAACCTATACCCATTAAAGACTAACTCTCCATTCCTTCTCTTCCCAGGCCCTGGCGACCACCATTCTACTTTCTGTCTCGACAGTATTGATTACGGCAGCCAACTCATGTAAGTGATACTACACAGTGTTCACCTCTCTGGGCACAGTGCCCTCAGGTTTGTCCTTGTTGTGGCATATATTAGAATCCCCTTCCTTTTTAAGGCTGAAAGATATTCCATTGTGTATATATACCACGTTTTGCTTATTCATTCATCTGTTGATGGACACGGGATTGCTTCCATGTTTTAGCTATTACCAATAAGGCTGCTGTGAACATGGGCGTGTAAGTTGGCTTTCATTTTTTATAGTAAAAAGCTACCTTTTATTGATTGCTCACTATATGTCCAGGACTGTGTAGACTTAATTACTTAATTATCACAGGTACCTCCCCAGTGGCAACTATTCTGTCCCTTTTATGGATGAAGAAATTGAGGAGCCAAATAATTTGCTCAAGACAAGGAAAGGGGAGAACAAGGTTGAGCATCTGCTTATAATCTAACCATGACCTTTTTACTGCATTGTGTTGATGATGAACTTGAAAAAGGAGTCTGAGGGTAATTTACCTGCCCTGCTGTCCTGGGAAGGGCAGGCTGTGCCCCTGACCCTCTGCTCAGGGACGGAATTCATCCTTCTGTCTGCATGATCCCATCAGGTAGGGATTCTGCTCCTGGCTGCATGTTAGAATCACTAGCAAGGAGCTTTAAAAGCCAACAATGCCCTTGCCTCTCCTCAGAGTTCAATCTAACAGTTAAATTGAACTCCCTGAGAGCCAGAGCCCAGGCACCAGCATTTAAAAAACCTCCCCAGGTGCTTCTTTGTGCTGCAAACATTGAGAAGCACTGGAGTAGAAGATAGGAAAGGAAGAGGACAGAAAAACTACTCCCCTGTCAGCCTCTTTTTCTTCCCCTGCGACACCCCCAAAGGGCCATGAACTGCTATGAACCCTGGCTCCCCAGCTTCCTCCCAGTCCTTGCCCTGAAGCCTGCATCCAATGGCTCAGAACCCACGCGATACCTCCTCTTCTGTCTGCAGAAGTTTTCTTTAGTGTGTGTGTGGTCTGCAGACAGGATGGCTTGCACACAGGGCCCTGCAATGGAGGCCCCTGGACCTATCAAGACCAGCCAGATCCCAGAAGGAAGACAGTTGACCACCTGGGGCAATTCTGTCAGCTCCCCCTGAGGAGTGAGCAGGAGGGGAGGGGTCAGTGGTCAAATGACCACTGGGGATGAGGGGGAGGGGAGGGAGTGTGAGTATTAGGGCTCCATAGGATGGGGTCGGCTAAGTCATCATCCATCCCACCCCCAGCTCTTTTGCCTGTGACTATAGCACATCTCCCCTTTGTGTTCCTGCCATAAGCCCCACCTGTCCGCCATTCCCTCCCTTCACTCCTGTTTATTCCAAGGTGTTGTGCAGGCCTGGAAAATTTCCAGGGGGCTCTATCCTAAGGTGTCCAGTTTCGGGGGCTGCTTGACTGAGGCACACTGGGGTGAGGGAGCTCTGTTGGCCTGTCTTGGAGTTCTTCTGAGCCAGCCTGGAGTCAAGAACTCCAAGGTTCACCTGGCAGTAGCAGCTGGCCAGCTATCTCAGTTCCCATAGTAACATGGAGAATGGGGGCAGGGATATACCAGGAGGCTTGCCTTGAACCTGCAAGACTTGGGTTCAACCACTGCCATGCTTATGACCTTGGCCCATTGCTTTTCTTTCTTTTTTTCTTTTTACAAAAGTGATCTGAGAGAGGAGAGAAACATTGATTTGTTGGTCTACTTATTTGTGCATTCATTCTTTGATTCTTGTATGTGCTATGATCAGAGATCAAACCTGCAATCTGGGTGTATCAGGATGATGCTCTAACCAACTGAGCTACCCAGCCAGGGCTTGGCCCATTGCTTTTCCTCCTGGGGTCTCAGGATCCCCATCTGCAATGTAAAGGGGTTGGCCTAGATTACTGGTTCTCAAACTCCGCTCACATTGGAATCTTTGAGGAACCCTGAAAAATAGCAGTGACTCAATTTTGTTCTCAGAGATGCTGGTTTAATTTTTTAAAAGATTTTATTTATTAATTTTTAGAGAGAGGAGAAGGAAGGGAGAAAGAAAGGGAAGAGAAACATCAATGTGCAGTTAACTCTTACTCCTCCTAGCTGGGGACCTGGCCTGCAACTCAGGCACGTGCCCAGACTGGGAGTTGAACTAGCGACTCTTTGGTCTGCAGTTAGGTGCTAATCCGCTGAGCCACACCAGCCAGGGCAGAGATGCTGGTTTAATTGGGCTTGGTTGTGGCCTGAGCATCAGGAGCTTTAGGAGACTTCAGGTGATTCTAATTTACAGCCAGTTGAGAACCACTGTATTAGATAATTGCTTCCTAACTAGTCACATCATGGCACCCACAGAATGAGATAGTATTTGAACAGTACCCTGTTAACAGAGGCAACCGCAGAGGGGGCTCCAAATGCACACCTGCCTGGCTGCCCTTAAGGACCACAGGTCCTGGGTGTTCTGTACTAGCAAGAAGCTCTCGTGTTCGTCTAGCTGAAGTTTATTGCTTTGCCAGTCCTCCAGTTGGGGTGTTCATGCTGAAGCCTAAGTGGTTTACAAAGTCACAGGGTAATTTAAAACATGGGGCATCTTCATGGAGTACCAACTTCCTAGATTTTAGGAGAAAAATTATGATTCACCTTATGAGGAACTTAAGGCATGTTAAAAGTGTAGTAAGATATGGCTGTATCCCGGAGTAGATGCAAAGCTCACATATATTTGAAGCTAAAAGATCAGATGTCAAAGAAATCTGACCATTGTGTCAGGAGCCCTGGGCCTACACATGGGCAGAAGGTTGCAGTCCCTGACTTAGGATGACAGTTTGAGGAAATTGCTGGAGAAGCCCCGAGTCAGCCTCTGCCTTGGCACATTGGCCAGAGACAAGGAGAAAGATTAACTTCTGTGAGTTCAGGAACGCTTCTTGAAGGAGATAGCATTTCAAGAAGGCTCTTGGGGAAAGGGAGGAAAGAGAGGACTTGTTGGGAAAAGGTCATGGGCAGGGGCTTTGTAGTGCCTGCAGCAGTAACACGAGTCAGACAATGTCTTTCTTGCCCTTTGTCTGTGAATTCAAGAAAGCCCCCCAAGATACCTTGAACACATGAGCTTTCTCTGTCCACACCCTTGAGGCTAGCCTGGCCTTCAGACAGCCTGCATGGAGCAGCTGGTGGAAGGTTGCAACACCGAAGCTCTCTCCCTTGCTCTGGCTTTAGCAGCCTGCGGCTGAGTCATTATTGCAGAAGTAGCTGCTGACCACCCAGGCAGGAGAGCAGCCCAGCTGCCCCGGTGTCCTGCCATTTCCCCCTGCATTCTTGCTCTGGTCCCCAGGCCTGAGAGAGGCCCCTGAGCTGCAGGGTCAGGAGCAGATTGGGGGAGGGAGAAACTGAGTCTCACCTGTTTCCTCTGCAGTGTCTGCCTGGCAGACTGCCCTTTGCCCTTCTCACCCCTCTCCCTCCCCAGGGGCTTCTAAGAGATTGGGTAGAGCCTAAAGAGACTCTGGGAGGGGTGCTCTTTTCAGTGGTGATGTGCCTTAGGGCCTGAGTCCTGGGTCCTCTATTCAGTAGCCTACCTGAGAGGGGGTCATGAGCCCCAGAGCCCACCAGTTTCTCAGCTGTTCTTTCTCTTTGGCAACTAGGCCAATAGTGTCTCGGGGCACCAAGCATCCTCTCCAGCACAGGACTGACCCTTGCTTCTGTGCGTCCCAGCTCGGGAGGTAGCGCGGCATAGTTGTTGACAGCATGTGCTATTGAGACCCACTACTTATTCACCATGATGTCTTAAATGCCTAGACAGTGCCTGGCACAAAGTAAGTGCTCAGTAAGTATTTACTGAATAAACAAAAGGAGCCAGACTGGGTTTGAATCCCCATAGTAGACACTGTGGGATCTCTCTGTGCTTTACTTGCTTTGTTTTATAAGATGGGGACAGTAATAGAACCTAGTTCATAGGATTAATATGTACAAAGCTTTGAGGCAGTGCCTAGCATATGCTAAATACTCAATAAGTGTTTGTTGTCATCTTAAATCTCTAACCTTATTTTTCCAGTCCCACCTCTCCCATGAAAAACTCTCTCTTGCTCATTTCTAAGTCTCTTCGGGGGTTACAACTGATACCAGTGGTGACCAGCTGGACCCAGTATCATACACAATTGGAGCCTAGGACAGTATCCAGACCAGCCATCTGTGGGGCCCTCTTCCTTTCCTTTCCCTTAACATACCTGTGGGTGAAGCATGGTTCAAACACACGTAGATGGAGGCCTGCTTGGTGCGAAGGGCAGAAGGGGCTCATAGACCATGAGGTTGACTGACAAGGCCCAGGGTTCCCCTCTTTGGATCCTTGCTTTCCCTGCCAGAATGGTCTTTCTAAGCCAGAAAGGAGGACCTGTCCCTTGCTTATTACCCCTCCGTGGTTCTCTGTTTCTTCTAATGAAAGCCCAGGGCCCTACAGGGACCCATGTGGCTCTCAGCCTTATGCTCCCCTCTCCTCTCAGTCTTGTCTGTGGCTGTTAATCTTGGGCTCCACAAGCCAGTCACCCTAGATGACCTGCCCTCCCCAGCTGGCCCACCATGATCCAGAGAGACGCTGGCCTGGCTGTCATACAAATTAGATGGACTCAGCTGCTGCCTGGAAAGCTCTCCCACCCCTGCTGTCCCTGACCTCATTTACTTTTCTCTTAAGGTTCATCTTAAACATTACCTCCTTTCAGAAGTCTTTGCTGACTCCTGTATCCACTGGGCTCACATATTCCACATGTGCCCTTTCTCTCTAACTGACAAGAACCCTTACTGTGCTTCCTTGTTTGGGTTCCACTTTCTCCACTAGATGGGTAACTTCTCTCTCTCTCTTTTTTTTAATTTTAAAAATATGTTTATTGATTTTAGAGAGAGAGAAGGAGGGAGAGAGAGTGAGAGAAATATCAATGTCACAGAGAAACATTGGTTTGGCTGCTTCCCATATGTGCCCTGACCAGGAATCGAACATGCAACCTTTTGGTGTATGTGATGACACTCCAACCAACTGAGCCACACTGGCCATGTCCAGATGAGTAACTTCTAAGTGGGTCTGCATCCATGGTGCCTAACATGAGGCTTGCCATCTAGCTAGCTCAATGAAAACATGTGAAATGAAGAATGAATGCGTGGATGGACTTCCTGGGGAGTGCACTCATTGACGCATCAAAGCTGAGGGTTGTTGTACCCCAAGGGAAAGAAGGGTACGTCTCCTTGGGCTGGGACTTCTGTGTACACACACCTGGGAGGATGGGCAGTGGGGAAGGGGGTTGAGCCTCTCTGGGCTGGGGTTGGCAGTTTGAGAGTTGGAAGGCCCGCCTTTTCCTGCCCCCAGCCTACTTCCTGGCAGCCTCATTGGGGCCTCTGCCTGCTAGGCAGGGACTTGGGGTCAGACTAGAATCTGTCTTTCTTCAGGATCTGTGTTACTCCCTGCCTTAATCTATGGCATTGGTGGCTGCTTCAAGCTCTACTCATCGAGGGTCTCCCAGACATGGGCTTCTGCCCTCAGGCATCTCAACTCAGGCGAGAGAATCAGAAGATGGTGAAGGCCTTGGAAAGTGATCTTGTCCAGCCCCCTGCCTTCAACCTGGCCTAGACTGAGAGTGGTTTGCCCTTTCCTTCAAAAATCTCTGCAGAGGGAGACTCCATAAGGTCTTCACCCACTTTTCAGCTCTAGACTCGGGCTGTGCCGGGCACCTCCAGCTCATTTGTGTGGTGGCCAGGACAGCCTTTCACTGGTCAGCATACGCTTTCCACTGTGGCTATGGGAGGCGATTTAAACGGTTGGGAACATATATTCTGGGTTCAGACTGGATTCAGATCTCAGATTTAGATCACTTTTTGGCTGTGATGTTGGACAAACTCCTTAATCTTCTCGGTGCTTCAGTCTCCTTATCTCTGTCAGGGTTTTCGGTGGGGTTGGTAGGGTTGTTGTAAAGATTAAATTATTTTAATGTGTGAAAAGCACTTACAGGAGGACATGGCACTTGGTAAAATGCTCAGTAAGTGGAAGCTGTTATTATTACATAGCAACTGCCTTTCTCCCCCAGATCAGACCCATCTTCTCTGCTTTTCTGGTGATGTGGCCACACACTTACCTCACCAAACCAATTCAGTTTGACGGATGTTTACTAGGGGTCCTTGGTGTGAACCATTCATTGAGGGACAGATGTGAATAAATTGGGGTCTCTGTCCTTGGTGTGCTAAGGGTGCCTTGGAGACTTGATGTGTATGCACGCAAGCCCCTACTCTGCTGGCGATAAAGAGGGAGCGAGACAGGTTTCTGTCCTCAAGGAACTCGAAATCCAGATGGGAAACAGCCGTGGAGAAAAGCAAAAGGGCCATGTAATGCAGAACCTGCTGCCACCCTTTCTGCTTTCTAGGAACATGGTGTGTATCATCTTGGGGAAGTGGTTCTTTTGTGGGGAAAGCACAGCGATGGGCCCTTCGGGTGAGAAAGGCATGGCCTGGATGGGTGAAGATGAGGTCAAGAGACAGAGTTTTGCATAATGTAAGATGTTGAGGAAACTGGCCTTTCTGAGGCAGCTGGGCAGAGAGGGGGCAGAGAGGCGAAAGATTTCTAGGCCTAATTAAATCTCATCTTGATTTTTAAGAAATTGTCACTTTTTTTTTTGGTTACTAGGTAATATATTTGCATATTTTGAAATTTTAAGTGTATGAAAATATATGCAATTAAAAGTTTCCCTTCACCCTTGCCACCAGTTTCTTATGTGGCTCCCTAGAGTTATTCTGTGTATATACAGCAAATATATATAAACATATTTTCCTTTCCTCCAGCTCCCTTTTTCTTTCACAAATATGTCATTCATAGTATCCTGCACCCAGGTTTATATTTATTTAGTGATCATTCCATGAGCAGCAAAAGATTTCGCACGATTTTTTTTTTCACAGCTGCACAGGCTTTCACTGTGTGTGAGTACCAAGGTTTATTTACCCAGCCTCCCATTGTTTCACCTTGATGTTGAAGTTGCTTCCTGCTCTGTGCTCTAGTTTCCTGATATACACTCAAATCTCCAGGAAAGTCTGCCACGCAGATGTGGGCTGGTGAAGCTTGGGAGCAGACCACCACATGGCAGAGGTCTTCATGAGGAAGGACATGGGGGAATCCCCCATCCCAGCCCTCAGAAATGCTGGGAAGGACTCTGTACTGTCCATGTCACGTGCATGGGGCTCAAGCCTTCCCAATGGATTTTGTGAGAAAGAGCAAGTCAAGGAGGCCCAAGGTCAAGAAGTCACCCAGACTTGAAATGCCTGGGTTAGTCAAGTATTGGTGACATAGTACGAAATGCAGCCCTTTGGGCACCATCCTATGCACCAGAAGAAAAGGGAAAAAAAAAAAAGAAATGCAGCCCTGGGTGGATAACAGTTGGTTAGAGCATCATCCGTAGTTAGATACGCCAAGGTTGCAGGTTAAATCCATGGTCAGGGCATGTACAAGAATCAACCAACGAATGCATGAATAAATTGAACAACAAATCGATGGTTCTCTGTCTCTGTCTCTCCTTCCTCTCTCTCTAAAATCAGTAAGTTAAAAAAAAAAAAGAAATACAGACAAATATGATAGTCCAGCGAGAATCCCGAGGTCATAGAATGCCAGAGCAGAAAGTGACCCGAGAGACCACTCCTCCCACATCGTCAGGATGGTACAAATAGTTAACGCTGATTGAGCCCTTACTTGGGTGGCAGGCAGCATTCCAAGTGCTTTATAGCAATTATCCTCTTTAATCCTCACATGGCCTTTGAGGCGGGTACTATCACTATCCTCATTTAAGATAAAGAAACAGACACAAAGAGGACATATAACAATCCCAAGTTCACAAAGCTCATAAGTGGCATCTGGGACTCAAAACCCAGGAGTCTGGCCTGGAGACCATACTCTGAAGCTTCACGTGTTCTATCACACAAGTGAGGAGACAGAGCCCAGAGGGGAGGTTGGTGGCAGAGCCACAGGGGTTAGAATCCCTTTTAGGACCTTCCCTCCAACACTACCTCAGTTTGCCTTGATGGGTTTAGAGAAGGGTGGGCACTATAGGGAGAGGACACAGCAGGGGTGGGTGTGGCTTTTGGGAAATAAAGAAAAAGACTGTGATTAGTTCAAGGTGATGGTCATGGGACAGCCTTATGCCTGGGGACATGCTGAACATCTGACATTGCTGGTGGATCTGGGGTGTGTCTGGAAAGCCATAAATGCTTTCAGGGGTCCTCTTGTGGAGGTTTCATGGAAGTGCTTTGGGGAAGTGGTGGTTTCAGAACTCTTCCTGACTTCTTCCAGGATGGGGCACTTGCAACAACTGTCCCAGTTAGGCTGTGGAGCTCCCCACCTTGTTGGTCCCTGCTGTCCCAGTCCCAGTCCAAGCATCGGTATGCTGCAGTTCTGAGCCCACCTGGGAGTCGATCCCAGGTTGAGAGATCAACCCCAGCAGTTGAGGATGGTGAGTGGGGCAGGGCATCCGTCCCATCTCTGTTCCCTCTTGTTCTTCCCAATCCCACCACGCTTTGTGTGCCTTCCTGTAGCCATGGTCACGGGGACTCATCTGGGCCCTGAGGGCAACTCCAGGGCATCTCAGCCTCCCAGCGCCTGACACAGTGCCTGGCACTCAGTAGGCACTCGGCAGAGCACATGGCACTGATGAGTGACTCCACCAGCCTGCCATTCTGTCTCAGAGGGATGCTGTGTCCTCCCTGCTCTTCAAGTCTGGCCCTCACCCAAGTCCCTCCTCTCTGACTCCCAAAGGAGTTGGGGTTGTATTCAGCCTGTTTTTTTTTTAAACAGCTTTATTGAGCTATAATTCACATATCATACAACTCACCCACTTAAAGTGACGATTCCATGGTTTTAGCCTATTCTCAGAGTTGTGCAACTTTCATCGCCAGAATCCGTTTTAGAGCATTTTCATCATCAGCCTGCTCATCTTTTGGCAGCTCTCATCCTCCTCAGCTTTCTAACACCCACAGGTCTTCCTCAACTTAAAAAAAAGAAAAGAAAAGCCTCCCTTGACCCTGCTCTGCACTCTGGCCATTGTGCAATGTGTTTCCCTCTTTCTGTGACTAAATCTCTTGAATGAGAAGTTCACACCCACTGTCTTCATTTTCTCAGATTCAATAAATGTTTTTTTTAAAGCATCCACAAGGCACTGTGCCAGAGGTTTTCATATACATCATCTTATTTAATTTTCACAAATACTGTGTGAACTGGGAATTATTATCTTTATTTTAGAGGCAAGAAATCCAAGGCAGAAAGAAAGTGACTTGCCCAAAGGGTTTGGTTGGGATTTGAACCCAGATCTGCATGACTTCGGAGCTGATGCTTCTCTACTGCTGCTGTCTCTGCAGTAAGTCCAGCTGCACAATTGACCTATTGACCTTCTCACTCATCGCTTGGGCTGGGTGCTGCTTGAATCTCATCCTCCTTCAAACTGCCTTTCTGTTCCAATCAGAATGATGCCCTTTATGCAGGCGGATTCTCTTCTCTGAGTCTTTATTCAAGCTGCTCCTTCCACCTGACATCATTTTCCTTCCTTCTTTTTACTTTAAATATCCAAACTGCAACCACCCCCACCCCACTTTTTTTTTTGCTCAGATCTACTTTTGGCCTGAGAACTCCCAGTATCTTTGATTGAGCCTACCTGCTCTTGAAGGCTGTGTCTTGGCTTGTTTTGTTCCTTCCCGAACAGCTCAACCTGTTATTGAAATTGCTGTGGGTACAATTTTAAATCTCCTGAGACCCTGGAACCACACTGGTATCCTATAACCTGCACCTTGCTGTGTTATGAATGGAGCAGGTTCTCAGTAAGTATTCTGGAAGAAAGGAAAGAGAGGGAAAAAGGAAGGGAGGGAGAAGTGGAAGAAGGAAAGAAAGAAGTAAGAGTTTAGGGGTGTGAAATGGTGGCAGTGATAGTGAGGGTCCCAGGAGATGTGGATATGAGGTGCTTTCAATCCACACACCTATTTTAAGGTCAGAGTAAAGCTGGGTCTGTTCAAGGGGACTTGCCTAGTTTATATACGTAGTGATTATTGTTTGCATCAGCCCCACCCCCTGCTGAAGATGGCGGGGTGGTGCTTGTGTTGTTTTCTGGATAAGGAGTCTACAGAGCAGGGACCATGTCAGGCCCTGATCACTTTCTTGGTCTCAGCACAAGGCATGACACGTGACAGCTCTCTAAAAATGTTTAGCAAAAGAATGGAGTTACCTGTGGCCCACCTGAATCCCCCAACATATGCTGTCCCCAAAGCATTTTAAGGATATATACCATCTCAGTCACTTCATTTATTCAAGAAATATTTACTAAGCACCTACTATGTGCTAAGCATAGTTCTAGGTACTTGGGATATAGCAGTGAACAGAACTAATAGATTTGCCTGCCTACATGGAGTGGGCATTCTAGTGGGGGAGAGAGACAATAAAGACAAATACGTAAAAAATAAGTGAATTATAGGGAGTATTAGCAACTGATAAGGGCTTTGGAAATTGAGCAAGAAAACGGGAGAAGATTGGGAATGTCAAGGGAAGGGTGGTTACAGAAAAATATAGTTTGGTCAGAATAGGCCTAATTGTAAGGTGTAATTTAGGATCATAACATGAAGGAGGTGAAGGAGTGAGCCGCGAGGGCAGAGCATTCAAGGCAAAGAAAACAGCTGGAGCAAAGGCCCTGAGTCAGGAATGTGTCCTGAGTGTTGAGGCCAGTAGGGCTGGAGCAGACGGAACAGGGAGAGCAGAAGGAGGGAGAGAAGGGGCTGAGGTCAGATGGTGTGGGTCCTGGAGGCCATTGTGAGGGCCTGGCTTTTACTCTGAGTGGGAACTAACACTGGAGGGGGTTGAGCAGAGGACAGATGAAGTTGTCTTAAAAAGGGTTGACTGTAACTCTGGTTATTGTGTGGAGAGTAGACCATAGGTTCCTAGGGAGAAGGAAGGAGACCTGTAAGAGGCCACTGAAGTAATTCCGGAAAGGGAGGATGGCAGCTTGGTGCAAGCAGTGGTAGTGATTGGGAGTGGTGGATTCTGACTGTGTTTTGAAGGTAGAGCCACAAGACTTCCTGATGATTGAAGGTGAGATGTAGGGGAGAGATGCCAATGGCGGCTCCAAGATGTTTGGCCCGAGCCATCGGAAGGATGGAGTGGCTTTTAGGCGTGACGAGGAAGCTGTGAGTGAAGTCCATGCAGAGGGAAAGATCAGAGGTTTGCTTTTGGACATGTTGAGTTTGAGACATCTAGTGGGCACTCAGGTGGCATTTACCCTTGGGTCATGGACTGTACGGGTCGGTAATCCTTTGCCTTGACCCTGCTCTCTAACACCTGCGCAGGGCTGCTGCCAGGAACAGAGGGTGCTGATCCCTTAGACGGCGACTGCGGTGCACAGGGTGGCCCCATTTCTGAGGCTCAGCTTCCTCATTTGCAAGGTTGTTATAATAATACTCATTTGGGGAGGTGCTGTGGGAGATCAAATGAGACAGTAGACAAAGCACTTAGCACAGGGTGTGGCACAAAAGAAGTACTTGAAAGGTAGTAAAAAATAACGAGAAACTAACCTGGACTGGCCCCTGGGGGGCAGGCATCAAGGGGGTTCTGGGTGTAGGGACCAGCGAGTGGGGGAGCGAGAGGCTGAGAATGGAGCTGGAGCCTGGAGGACGCGATTTCGCTGCTCCAGGAGGACTGGAGCTTGTCGGGCCATGGGAAGAGGAAAGACTTGTGGAAGGGTGCAGGGGCCATCCAACCACAGGTGATGGAACAGCTACTGGGCTTGGGACTAAGCGGCTGTTCTCCGAGTGTCTCAGCCAGGATGATAGGGGCCGGAGGTCTGGCTGCCTGGGAACACTGTCCCTTTGCAGTAGTACCCGTAGGAGATATTAACCAGCCTTTGGCTTTTTAAAGGCCATGTTTTCTAAGTGGAGAATCCAGGATTTCCTTGGAGTTTCTTTCGGGCCCAGCACATGGCTTGGTGTACAGCGAGTCTTTCATAAATGTTACCCCTTCCCTCCACGTCTGTAGAACAGTGGCTAAGAAACCTCATCTTCTAGAATTAACGGGAAGATGACATTCGATAGCATAGAAGAAGCCATCTTCACAGCATAAAACATTTAACCCCCAGGGTAATTAAGTCTCAGAAATGTTCAGTGATCTCCCCTAGGTCACAGGCATTATGGGGTGAAGGGAGATTTGGGCAGTCTTCCTCAACAGGCAGTCTTCAGCAAGTTTAGAAAGTGAGGAGGGCAGAGCTGGGCGGAGAGAAGGGAGATTTGGGTTCCATCCACGTAGGCGATGGCTTCCAGAGCAGGTCCAGGCATGGGGTGGGTGTGCTGAGTACAGGCACTGGAGAGTGAGACCCCAGAAAGTGGGGCAGGGAGAGGAGCGAGGGGAAGGTGCCCTGTGCAGCTTTCTGCAGCTCTTCGAGAGGAGGGAGTGAATGTTTTGGGGCATGAACCAGACCATAAGGTCCTCCTGCTGGGGAGGTGCCAGCCTCCCATTGCACAGATGAGGCTGCTCAGCCCCAGAGAGGGTAAGACCTCACTCAAGGTCACACAGTCCAACAGTGATGGAGCCAGGATTGTGACCAGCTCTGCTCAACTATAAAGGCTGCCCTGCCTCCACTACACCCCTGGTCATTGTGACCCCCAGGCGACAGGGAGATTGACAGTACTAGATGACCTTTTGATGATGTCTTCCAGCAGAAACAGTCTCTCAATCTCTGCTCCTTGTTCTCCTTCCACACTCACCCCAGCCTCCTCTCGTCCTCTTCTCTATTCACTATTCAACCCCTAGTAACCCCACAGGCTCTCTGCAGGGCCAGAGGAGGAGGAGACCGGCTCTTCTGGGTAACTCACATTAACTCTGCAGCTTGCTCCGTTCCCTCCCACCCCACCAACAGGGTGGTGAGGACCCCTCCCCCACCCCATCCTCTGCAAGCACAGCTGAGGGGTACTTCCCAGAATTAGCCACCCGAGAACAGCTGGAGCAGAGAGGGGGAGGTGGGAGAGGGATGGAGGCTAACAGCTTCCAGATGTGCCAGGGCACGAGAGCCTCCGCTCCAGTGGACTCCTGCCACGGTTGGGAGGCGGGGCTGGGCTGGCCCCCACGTCCAGGACTTCAGAATTGCCAAGGCAGCTGGGCAGAGCCTTGCTCAAAAACTGCATGCAAATGCATGTGTGCAGGGTGAGGGGGACCTCCGCGCTGCACCTGCAGGGGCTCCTGGGAAAACCCCTGCGGCCCAGCTGCTCTCTGTGGCCTTTTTTTGAAACATCCCACTATCCCTTTATTTATATTTCTATGCCTAAGTTACATGGAAGAGACAATCAAGCAGTTCTGCCCCATTTCAGGAAAAGTTCTGAATCAACACCAATTATGTGTGACAAATAACTAGGAATGGTGACATCTCTGGGTCAAGACTGGCAGGAAGAGCCAGCCCTGGTGCTTGTTTTCCATCTCCAAAACGACTATGGCACAACGGTCAGCACAACCACACTGACACCAGAGCTCCAGTGCCGGCCACAGGCTCACATCTCTTCTCCGAAGCTGGCGAGTCATGTAAAATAAGTGGGTTTAAAAAAAGTCTCAAAATGAAACCCAAATAGGTGAAAGAACCATGTTCTGCACATATTTCCCTTCTAAAATTAACATAAAACACAGTTTTCTCCTAGTAATATTACCAGTACTGCTATCTAGCTCGGCGCACTGCCAGCGGTGGAGGCCCAGAGCGTGGTGGCTTAGCGAGTGGGGTCTGGACCCGAAGCTCAGAACCGAGACCCAGCTCAGCCATTTACCTGCGCCGGGACCCCAGGCCGACCACTCAGCAACCTTCACCATTGGTCAGTTTCTGTTTCATGTAGTTATTTTTAGGGTTAAGTGAGATGACCTATGCAAAACACTTCACACAGTGCCTGGTATGTAGTAAGTTATTACCATTTAGAGAACACCTACCTTGTTTCAGCAGCCGTGCCATTTTACCTTTGCAACCTAGGAGTTAACTATGAGTACCCCCATTTTTATGAGAGGAAATCAAGGCTCGGATAGGCTAAATCGTCTGTCTGGGGTCACATGTGTTAAGTGGCAGGGTCGTGACACGTACCAGGTCTATTAGCCCCCAAAACCCAGGCTCATTGCAGTGCCCCTCCCTGAGTGTTTCTTGACTATTTCCCATCAATGGTAAAAAGTCATTAGACTCACTGGGAGCTGTGGGCTAGTAATTTTCAGTCCTGCTCATGTGAAGAGATGATAGCAAAACAAGGGCAACAGCTTGGGGTTCAGAGGGGCCCCAGAAGAAGATAAGTGCCCTAGAGGGGGCATTAAGGATAGGGGATTTCAGGAACATGGAAGGAGCAGGGAACGGGTGTCCACAGATGGGAAGGAGTCCAGGCTGTCCTAGGGTGCCCTCAAAGAACACCAGGAGCCCCCCTGAGCAAAGCCTCAGTGCGCTGACTGCACTCTCATTACGTGTTCCTTACTTTGCCAGTTGCTGCTCCCCTTCTGCACGTCTTCTCCTTGGCTGGGGTGGGTGGTGGAGGGTCTCCAGAATTCCCCTTTGTGAAATGGAGAGGACAGGCCTGCAGGGAGGAGGAGAACCACGAGTGAGGGGGCTGGAGCTGGCCAGCAGGGAGGCCCGCCATTGGCTCAGATCCCAGGGCCTGGGCCTGAGTAGGGAGCTGCCTGCCCCTCACCATTCCCTCCCCCTGCCCCCCAGGGCTCCTTGGCTGCTGAGCCTGCCAGCTGGGCCCCTGCCAAGCCAAACAGCTGCCAGGGGGAGAGGAAGAAGCGTTTCCGAGCAGAGAGGCCCCTGTGGGCTCCAGTTCAAGCCTAGAATCCCCCTTTCTTACCGCCAAGTGAAAGGGGAGTCTGCACACAGGCACACAGGCGTGCATGCACAGCTCCAGGGCTCCTGGGCACAGGGCCAGAGGGCCCAGGACGCCACAGGGACATAGTTGGACCTGGAGTATCCAGGAGCAGGCTCCAGGAGGGACAGAGACAGGGCCTGCATGGCTGTGCCAGGTGGTGGTGGGCTTAGAGAAACAGGTTTGGCCCATTCAGGGGTTGTGGGTTGTATAGTGGGTTAAATGCCCCCCAGTTTATATCCACCAGAAACCTCAGAGTGTGATCTTATTTGAAAAAAGGGTCTTTGTAGATGTAATTCAGGTAAAGATTGAGATGAAATTATGCTGCATTAGGGTGCGCTGTAAATCCAGTGAGAATGCCTTTATAAGAAACAGAAAACACACACACACCCCATACGGAAACCCAGGGAGACGATGTGGTGCGGGTGGAGGCAGAGATTGGAGCTCCAGGCCAGAGAACTCCTGGGGACCCTGGAAGCTGGAAGATACTAGGAAGGTTTCTTCCTCAGGGCTTTGGAGGGAACTTGACTCAGCCAACACCTTGATTTCAGACTTCTGGCCTCCAGAACTGTAAGAGAATACATTTCTGTTGTTTTAAGCCATACAGTTTGTGTTTGTTATGGCAGCCCTAGAAAACTAATACAGGAAGGCATATGGCAGAAGGGGTGGGTGGGCACGCCAGGGCTTGATAAGAAAGGCTTGGAGAAAGATCTATTAGTTACCATGTTGCTCCTCTGCGCCAGGCAATTTCAAAGATACTTATCTCAGTCCGTACAATGACCCTGCCAGTAAGAATTATGATTCCCGTTCCACAGTGAGCTTCAGACCCAACCTTGTTCCAGCTGTTTGGGATTCCAATATTGGATCTTCCATCTTTGAGCCTGGCCTCTTCCCACTTTTGCCCAAGGGAAGCCTCAGCAGTTTCTAGGTCAGATGGTCCGTTCTTCAACTCGGAGGGGAAGTCTCCAGAGGTGTGGGGCAGGGGAACATGTTTTACCTCACTGGGAGCTGGGCAGGGAGTCATCGCCTGTTGCTCCAGCATCCTGCTGTGCCTGGATGCCCTGGACAACACGTACTCAGCTCTGTTCTGGTGGTCCTCCTGGACATGCATGCCTGAGGGTCTGTCCACGTCCCTGAGCCTTAGTGAGGGAAGGAAGGCACACCTAGTTGTCTCACTGCTGCTCTACTACCACCGTCACTACCTCCATTGTCGTCACTGTCTCCAGCGACAGCACCCCCTGCATCACCACCTGCCCCTTCGTTACCGCCCTGTCACTTCCACCGCTGTAATCGCCGTCACCATCACCTCCACTGAAACTGCTAGAACCAATATCACAACCAGTACTTCTGTGTCCATGTAACCACCTCCGTCACTTCCCCGCTTCCCCTTCACCGCCCCCACCACGATCATCATCACTATGTGGAACACGGAGAGGTCAGAGGCGGGCAAGGGGACTCGGGAGATTTCCCGTGACAGGACAGCGGAGCAGAACTGAGCAGGAGAGGAGCAGAGCTGGGATGTGTCTGGCCAGCAGATGTGATCAGTAGTAGAGGGTAACCCCAAGTTCACCCTTGTTGAGAGGGGAGGTGAGCCTGCCTGGCTGGAGTAAACTCTTAGCAGGACAGTCTGTCTTCGAAGGCGTGGGTTTGGGAGGGTGGAGGTTGCCTGGCTTGTGCTAATTTCTGGGGAATGTGGATTTTGGTGGGGCCCTGGCTCCTGGCCACCTGCTTGGCTTGGCCATGGCAGTGAGGTCATGAGAGTGGCTGTGCTGGGAGTAGGGGAGTGGGGAGAGCAGGGGGCCTGCCTTGGCTGGGAGAGGAAGAGGGCCTCTCTCCACAGGCTGACCCTACCAAAAACGATGAAGTCAGCAGGTCCTGACACTCCATTTCCCTGGGCTCCCGTCCCCTCTGCCTGCCCGGCTCCTTGCGCTGTAGGCTCTCTCTGCCATGGGCTGACTCTCTCTTTCCCAGAGACACTTGGCTAGTCAGTCCAGCTACCTGAGGGGATTCAGGAACCAGCAGGCACTAGTGGCAGGGAGAGAACTGACTGTCGGAGTGGGATGTCCCATTTCTCCAACTCACTTAGGCAGCCCTTTCTTCCACATTAGGCCGTGTGTGTGTGTGTGTGTGTGTGTTGTTGGTGGTAGCAGTGGTGGAGGAGAGGGTGGCAGAATATTCCAGATGCTAAGGCCACAGGTGCTCCCCTCACCCCTTCCCTGCAAGCCCAGCCACCTCCACTGCCTTAAAGGACAGGACTGGATGGCTCTGGGAACAGCCTCTCTCAATCCTTCCAAACCCCTAAGCTGCCCAAGTACCAGACTAATCCCACTCTTTAAGATCACACTTGAGAGATTCGGGAAGTGGGAAACGATACTATTGTGGGATGTGTTTATCTCTGCATCAGGCATGAGAGCCGGGCAGACAGGCTGGCGACTGGAGAGGCTCAGGGGCCACTGAGTCCCACCTAGGGGTTAGAGGGTGGGGTCAGTGAGAGCACCGGGGCAGGACCCAGGCTCCCCCCACCCCACCCAGGGAAGAGGGTGTGGCTGAGCCGCCTCCCGCTTGCCACTGCAGATTGCTCCTCAGGGGAAAGCCTTTTGCTGGGTTGGGAAAGACTTTGGCAGGACACAGAGACCTTTTGATGAATAATATGATACAATAGTGACACAATAGATGACACAATAGACACAATAAGTGATACAATAGTGATAGCAGGTTTTTACTGGGTGCCTACTATGTATCAGGCCCTTTCTAAGCACTTTATATGTATCAACTAATTTAAGTCACCAATACCACTAAGATGAGTATAATTACTGTTATCTGTATTTTGCTGGAGGTTATTATCCTGTCGATCAGAAGTGGGCCTGGGATCTGGGCGCAGTCCATCTGGCTCCAGAGCTCTTGCTCTTCTTCACTTCAGGGTCGGGGGGAATAGGATTTCCTCTTCTGAAGTAGGGAGTCCCCACTCCAAACCCGCAGACTGCTGCTTCCACTCCAAACCCGCAGACTGCTGCTTCCACTCCAGGCCCCCTCCCCCGCTGGGTAGGCAGCACGGAAACCGGAGCCAGGAGCCTTGGTGTCTTGGGCATGTGTGCGCTTGTGAGCAAATCCTTGTTCTCTGGCCCCCGGTTCCTCACCTGCCCCGTGCAAGCACTGCACTGGGCCTGCTGCTCCCAGAAGGGCTTTCCAGGCCCCATCAGGAGTTGAGCTACCCCCGCTTGGAACTACTCCCGTTTCTTGGGCCTCCATGGGATCAGTCTGGCTCTGGGACTGGCCGGGGGCGGGGGGACGACAAGGGTCCGGAAGACTCCTGTGTGTCTGGGCAGCCACCTCTTTGATTCTGCTCTGTAAAGAGGAGCAGCAGTGTCACAGATCAGAGACAGCCGCCCAATGTGCTTGCTCACCCACAGAGGAGGGTCTGCCGGCATCTGGTTCTCAGCGCCCCTGCACTGCCCCGATTGTGGTGCCCACCCCGAAGTGGGTGCTGGGGTCAGAGACAGACCCTCGGCTCTTACTACCCTCCCATCTCACTCTCTCCTCCAGCCCTCTGAACACCCAGTGGGCAGCACCTCAGATTACCCTCCGCACTCCACCAAAACAGATCCCGAAGGCCTATTTATCCAGGAGGGGAAGGCAAATTTCCATGTAGGGGATTTAGACTCCATTAGAGAAGCCGGTGCATCTGAGGAGGTGGGTCTGGTTGGTTCCCCTGTTGTGGAAAGCAACTGCAAGGACTTGTGAATGGGGAATACTCATCTCATTTAAAATATTGAGGTCACTCATTCACTCATTTCGTCAACATGGCTTATTGAGTGACTACTATGGGGTGGGCTAAAGAAGTTTACAGTGAATATGGACAGTAATACCATAATTAATAAATAATAATACAAGAATAAACTCTGTGTTTCACATACTCACAACTTTAGACCTACTTTTGCCCCACCCTGTGTTCCAAATACTGTATTAGTTGCTGAGGATTCAGTGGTAAAAAGACAGATTCAGTTCCTGCTCACTTGGGAACTGTGTTTAAGTATAGAGAAAGGCAATAAGCTGATTACTACATGAAAATATTATTTTGATACAATTTGAAAAGCATTAGAGAGAAATACAGGCTGCTATTCTACGAGACTTTATAGCATCTCACCCACCTGAGTCTGTGTGATTGGGGAAGGCTTCCCTGAGGGAGTGACATTTAAGCTGAGCCTCACAAGATGAGAGCAGTGAGTCAGGGGTAGGTTCAGCTGTGAGTGACAGGATATGCACCCCCCGCCCCAGGGGTGGTCATGTGAACCAGATAAAAGTTTGTTTTTATCTCTCACATATATGAAGCCCAGGGCTAGTTCATCCAGGGCTGGTAGGACATTTCCATAACCATCAGGGACGCAGGCTCCTTCTATCTAGTGATGTTGCTTGACCATTTTCAAATACACAGCTTCCATCTCATAGTCCAAAGTGGCTGTTCCAGCTCCAGCCATTACACCCACAGTCCACTCAGTGGGAAGGAGAAAAGAGGAGAGAGAAGGGCATGCCTCTTCCTTTAAGGGCACATCTTTGCAGGTGGCACACAACATTTCTGCTTTTACATACCATGTCTGGAGCTTGGTTTTACACTTAGATACGAGGGAGTTTGGGTAGTTTGTCTTTATTCTGGGCAGCCACGGGCTTAGCTACAGCCCAGCAGTTTTATTACTAAAGAAGAGCAGATGGATGGAAGCCTATGCCACAAGGAATTAGCTGGGTGAGAGATGGGGTGGTGGAGATGAGAGTACCAGGAGAGGGCTGGCATGTGTGAGGCCCTTGGGCAGATAGGGCAACAAGAATGACTTAGTGACTCCTTGTTTCTGGTGGGATCAGCTGGTGGTAGCATTTGCTGAGCTAAGGGACCCTGAAGAAGGAGAAAGTTTGGTGATCAGAACAAGGTCAGTGTTGGAGCCATTGGGCTGAAGGGCCTGTGAGCTGTCGGTGCAGAGAGGCTCATGGATATGCACGAGTCTGGGCTCAGGAGATAGGTCTGCATTGGGAATTACAGGCATGTTGTGGCCCTCGCGGTGTCACCATGGGAGGGAAGAGGAGGCCCAGGGAGCAGGTAGAGTGAGAAGAGAAAACACCTAGGGCACAAACCTGAGAACCCTGGCGAGACATCCACCCTTATTTTGTGGCCTCTTGGTCTCTGGTCCCCTCTGGGGCATCATCTCTCTGCCACCTTGTGGGGTGATGACTCAGATGATCCACTCCTGCTCCGGAGTTTGGAGGCACCCCTAGAGACCCGTTCCAGTGGGCTCTGCCTTCTCACATCCATGGGGCAGCACAGGGGTGACCAGGTGGCCCGAGCTCAGACCCTGTGCAGCCTGAGCGTCTCGACATGGAAGAGTCCTCTGAAGTTCAACAAAGTAATGTCTGTTCCCTTTCAGGCATGTACTTCAGCTTCCCAGTTGATTCCCTGAGGTATTTCCTCAATATATTTCCAATAAATTATTATTATTATTATTATTATTATTATGCCTTTAAATGTCAGAGTTGGTTTCTGTTACTTGCAAACAATGAGGGGCCAGCAAAGGAAATCGAGCTGGACAGGCCTGCAGAGGGGCCAGGGGAAAATGAGGAGGGTGCGGTTTCACAAAAATCAGCCAAAGGGTATATCTCTAAGGAAGGAGTAGCCAGTGGTGTCAATTTTTATTTCAAAAATGTCCAGCATGCCTAAATAAGCATAGGATAAAACGGCAAGGAGGAGACACAGCTGTTAACAATGATTAATAATGGGGGGGCAGGCTTTAACAGATCTCTGTTTCAAAGGAAAGAACTCTATTCTACTTGCCTAAGACAAGAATAACAAAAAAGTAATTTATTGGCTACGGCCACTGAGAAGTCCAGGGGCGGACCTGTGCTCGGCACCGCATGAATACTGTCATTGGGACCGGTCTCTGCTCTCCTGTGTCGGCTCTCTCCTCAGCCGTGGTCCCCTCAGGCAGCAGCTTTGGCAGCTCCCAACAGGTGCATACCCGGTTAGCAAGCCCAGAGCAGAAAACCTCCTTCCCAGTGGCTTCGGTAAAACCTGAGACTGGCTCTCTTGGCCTGGTTTGGGTCATCTGTCCTTCCCAAACCAATCACTACAGACAGCACGTTTCAATGTTTGACTGGCCAGGCCCGAATCACATGTTTCTCCCTGGAGATGGGAGGTGGGGTGTAGAGGCATCTCCACCCCTCCTTTTACTCAGGGTCTGGGCATGGCCCAAAGAAATTCAAACAGACCTATCAGAAGAGGGGATGGGTCCTGGGTGTGAACACCAAATCTGCAGCCCTGCTTGCCAGCGGGAAGGCTACAACTGGTCAGGTTTGGCTCAGAAGACCATAGCTGTAGGGCATGGGGCAAGGTTCACTGAGGCCCGCTTCCCCAGAGTAGGGGTACTGGATGGATGAAACTGCCCTTGAACATGCAGGTGGTCTCGGTGGTGGGCAGAGGCAAGGGTGGTGAAGCACCGGAGCGGACAAGCGGACGAGCTGTGCAGCTGGAGACCTGGATTTGAAGCCGAGCTTTGGATTTACTAATGTTTTTACTTTTGAGTCTCAGTTTCTTATCTGAAAACTGGATTAATATAGGAATAGTGCCAGTCTCTTAGAATTCTTATGAGATTTAAAGGGTTTAGCTGTGTTCCTAGAAGATAGTAAGTGCTCAGTGAATGCTATTATTCTAGTGAACTTGGGGGCATTCCATGTCCTTGATGGGGTAGCAGGCAGTCCTGGGAGCCCCTCCCTCCTGCCATCAATGCGGCTCCAGTTCAGGCCCCAGAATTCACTTATGGGCTCTGTCAATGGCCAGCCGGATTCGTCCCCGGGGAGGGGATGGGGAAACCTGGTGGTCAGGTACCTGGTGGTGGGGTGTGCTTGGGGTGCATTCTGATAGGGCTGGGTCAAGGCGAGTGGGGAAGATACTGGAAGGTTGGGGATTGGCAAGGAGAAAGGGTGAGGAGGGTGAGGTAGACCAGGATGGTGAGCACTGAGGAGAAGGATGATTTTGGGCAGAACCAGCAGGGGTCACTGCAGATCTAAGTAACCTCAGGGCGGCTCCGGGCCACCCCAGGGCCCTCTCACGTTACTACCTGCCTTCGTAACTGTCATCACTGGGAGTCACAGCTCAGGCCAGTTCTGGGCGGAAGGGTTGGGGTTTGACTCATGCGGTTGGAGGCAGCCTCCTCAGGCAGGTGCCCTCCGTGCCCTCCCGGGCCTGGGCAGTCCCTCCTCTGACGGAGGCCCTTCACGGCTGGGCGTACACCTGGCTTTCCTCCTCGCTGGGCTCTGAGCTCCCCCAGTACCTAGAAATGTCTCTGGAGATGCTTCCCTATAAAGAGCCAAGATCAAATGCATTTCCTGGTCTCATTCCTCCTTGCAGACGGTCACGGCCCAGATCAGCATGCTGGAAGCTCAGAGAGGTCCTGCAGACAAGAAAAGCTGTCAGACTTTGCTTAGCTCAGGTTTCCTACGCTTGTTTGAGTCCTTTCACCATGGCACACTCAGGCGACACGGGGTTAAGGCATGTTCGGGGCAGAAGGCGAACGCTCCAGGGGAAGTGACTGCATCAAGCCCATCATCCTGCCTCCACCTTTTGTTGCAAAGTATAATGTAACACGTTTGTAGAAAAATGGAAAAAAAAATCAAAAGTGCAAAAGAGACAATTACCTCCCTCACCGCCTACTCCTTAGACTCACCTCCAAAAGCTCTGGCTACTGCCCTCCCTCTTTCTGAGGAGGAGGAGGTGAGCGTGGGGCTCCCCTCAGGGCACACACACTGCTACTGGGTGAAGCCCCATCAGAAAAGAGCCCTGTCGGCGGTCACGGCATCCGACCCTCTGTGTTCACCTAGGGGAAGGGAGGATATTGGAAGCATCAGAGGGTGGTAAGTGAGTATCCAGGTCACAAGGGTGGGAGGAGGACTTCCTCTAAAGGTGGGGGAACAGGCTCTGAGAAGGGACGTGACTTATTGAGGTTTCATGAGGAGCCGCTGGTAGAACCTGCAGAACTCTTGCTCCTGGCCAGGCACCCGCCCCACTGCTCCCCAGCTCTAGATGCCAAGAGGCTGTAGAGGGCCCGATGCTCTTCAAGCAGGGCTGTGGTCTCTTCTGTGGAACTGTCGGGCCACCCGGGGTGTGTGGGTGCCCTGTGCGCGCACCACAGTTGTGTAACAAGCTCTGGGGTGTGTGCACGCGCCCAGTAACCTGATGCAACAGGGAAGTTGCGGTCCCGTGAGTTGGGGCGTGGGCGCTTGGCTGGGGCCCAAACCACAAGGAGTATTTGGCTTGTGGCTGTGGAGGCCGGGCACGGGGGTCGCAGAGTTGTCCACGTCAGGGCTTGTCCATCCCTGGTGCCCACATCCTGGTCCTTGTGGGCACAGAGCTTGAAATGGGGCTGCCCGGCCAGCTGACACTGGGGGGTTGGAGCAGAGAGGGAGACCTTGCCCCATCCTCATCCTGTTTGCCAGAATGCCTACAGTGACTGGCGGGGCAGGCGGGGCTTCCTCCCCGTGCTTCCATCTCTTCCTAGTTGTACAACCTGCCCCCCACTGCTCCTCCCCCAGCAGTCCTGGAGCCCTCACCTCAGTCGGGGTCGTTCTGCACAGCAGCATCTGTCTCTTGCTCCCTCAGTCCTCCTGAGTCCCCCAACCCCATGGTCCTTCCTTCACAACCCTTGCCTCCCTGTTGAGGAGAATCGGAAGGTCGGGGGAGGGGAAAAGAGCAGCCGCACTGCAGCCAGGCCACATTCTGACCGCCCACTGCCATTCTGAGCTGTGTGACCGGGAAGGGTCTGTGTCCTCCCTCAGCCTCTGTGTGTTCATCTGAGAGATGGGCACAGAGATACTTCCACCACGGGGCTGTGGGAAGGGGCCCTAGGACCTGGGAAGGAACCCCTTACTGGGAGTCGCCCTTCCATTTCATCTCACATGGATGGAGTCATATGTCTGGGCATGGTCACTCCCAGCACCTCTATCACTAGCTGGGGCATGGGGTCTTTGGGGAGCCAGGGACCCCGGAAGGAGATGGGCAGTGAAAGCAGCCACCGCCTTGCCGCCCGGTGCCTGGTGTCTCAGGGGCCACCTGCAAACCTTCCCTCCCCGCTTGTCCTGGAGAGAAGCGAGGCATGCGTGTCCCTTCTGCCTGTTTCTCCTGCTGCAGTCCCCTGAGAGGCAACATCCATGGGGGCAGCCAGTGGGCTCAGGGCCAGGGGAGGGAGGAAGGGCCTCTGTGCCCAGGGTCCTCACCCCCTTCCCTGGCTGGGCTGCACTTGTCCCCCTGGGGCCCCTCCCTAGTGCTCCCAGGTTTCCTTGCCTCTCTATCGCTTTATCCTGCACTGCCCAGTATTCGGATGACCTTTCTATGTATCTACCAGTAATCAAAAAATAACACATGGTACTTACTGCGTGCTAGGCTGCACGTATATTAACTCATTTCTTCCTCACAGCAGAGGTAGGCATCATTGTCATTTGTGAGGAAGCTGGGGCTCAGAGAAGGGAAGTGCCCTGTTCAGATTACGGCTCGTGTCCTCTAACCGACGTTACTATCATGTCGCACTGCTTTATTTTCTTCAGAGCCGTGACCCTAACTAGTTGTCCATCTTTATGTGTTTGCTTGCCCACTGTCTGCCTTTGCCTGTACAGCAAGCTCCATGAGGGCAAGGACTTTGTCTTTCTTTTTTTTTCATTATTAAGTTTATTGGGGGTGACGTTGGTTCACAAAACCATACAGATTTCATGTGTACAACTCAACAAAACTTCATGTTCATGCTGCATCGTGTGTCCCTCGCCCAAAGTGAAGTCTCTTTTTGTCTCCTTTTATCCCTCCTTTGCTCACTCAGACATTCCCAAAGCCTTGCTGGTGCCTGGTGCACTGTAGACACCCAGTGCATACTCATGGGGAGAGTGGGCCACTGACCACCTCAGTAGAGACCCCTTGAAGGAGTGCTCTGTGGTTGTCCACGTCTGTCGCCCCCACGCTGCCTAGTGCGGGGCCTGGCCCAGATGCAGTGCTCTGTAAGCAGTCTGCTGAATGGCTAAATGAATGAATAAGCAAGTGGAAGATTCCAGGAACGTGGAAGATCTTCAGTCACAGGACATATAGGTTAAGAGTTTATTCTCCCTAGACCTCTGTTTTGGTTTTTCTGTGTGATTTTGTGTGTGGGCACAGAGTGGGTCCATAGCGGGGAAAGCACCAGAAAAAGATGGCAAACATAACAACCCCTGGGAAATGACTCTGAATAATTGCTTCACATCCAGAGGCAGGAGGAGATATAAACAGAGAGTGTGTGAACAGCTCAGAGGAGGCTCCTAGTAAGTGATGAATAGATAAGTGAGTGGGTGCATGAGTAAGAGAGTGAGCCAGCTGAGTCAACCAGACAGTGAGCTCCTTGAAGGCAGGCCCAAGTCATAAATTTTTTTGCAGCCCCAGCACAGGCCCAGATCCAGAATCGGTACGTTTGTTGAATGAATAAATGAACCCATAAGTTAGTACCATGGGACAGGAAATGAATACAAAGGGCAGGTGTTGCAAAAGGCCCCAGAGCCATAGAGACCCTGACTGAAGATGCAGATTCCAGCCTCTGGGTCTTTTTCACAGGATTCAGGGTCTGAGAAATAGAAATGGGGCTGTTAAAAGCCAGAAGCCTGGCTTCTCCCTATTCATTCTTTCCATGTGATCTTTCTGGGGTATTGTGTAGATACTAATAATAATTATAAAAGATGATAAGACTATATATTTACTAAGCACTTACTATGTGCCAGGCTCTGAGACCTTCACATGTGTTAAGTAATTTAATACTTTCAGCAGCCACATGAGGGTAGGTGTCCTACTTCTCCCATTTCACAGAAGAGGAAACTGAGGCTCAGAGAGGTTACATGAATCGTTCAAGATCACACAACCAAAGCAAATGCATGGTCATTGCCCATGCTCTGCTGCAGACGGTGCCGCCCGTGTGCCTAGGTCTGAATGGCGCTCCTTGTGTCTTACTCTGGCTGTGTCGCCCCCCTGGGCCTCAGTTTACTCCCCTTGGAAAGGGAGCAGACGATGTGATGTGCTAGGAGACGGAAGTCTGAAGACTTTGAAAGCTGTACAGGGACTACTAGGCTCTTTCAGTGGGATTTTCCTGCTCACGAATCACCCTCACCTTCATTGTGGTCATAATCACCTCTAGACCGGGCTTCCTGCCGTGCGTATGCCAGGCTGGCCCGTAGCACTGGAGATCCTGGTGAGACAGACAAATCCACTTCTCATTCATGGATAATTGTTGTCTGATTTGGCTCTACTTTTCTCATATTTCCATTTTTATTCTCGACCCTCTATACCTTTACTCAGCTCCAGCCCTATCTTCTCTTCCCTCAGCTGTTGCAACACCCCTCTCCCAGCCTCTGGGCTCTTCCCCACGCCCATTAATTAATTTGTTCAATATGTAAATCAAAACCTGTCACTCTCCTCCCCTCATGCCAAGAACTGACGCTAAACTTTCTTTTTTTAATAACAAAATGAGAGACCCTTGGTAATGAGGTCTTCTCCAGCCACTCCCAGTAGCCTGCAGCCCCCCAGCCATGCTGCGTGGCTGGCAGTTCCTGTCACAGAGCACGGTTTCCATGCTGCTTTGCCTCAGCCCTTGCCATTCCCTCAGCCTGGCATATCCGCCCTACTGTGTTCCCGCAGTGAATGCCGACTCATCCATTCTTACCCATCAGAAGAAAAAAAGATGTCGCTTTTCGTGGTTATAAAAGTGATGCATGCTCATTGTAAATAATTCAAACAACATAGAATGCACTAGGAAACAAGGAGATGCCTCTTCTTCCCACAGTTCTAACAATTGGTGATAACCGCTGTTAGAGTGCTGTGAGTATAATCATGAGTGTTTTTATGCATATGCAAACATGTGTATGTATACACACACTCACAAGAGTGAGATCATGCATGGAATTTGATAACCTACTTTTTGCCCTAAATAAAACATGCGGACACTTTTTCCTGTGAATAAGCAGTTTTACACCGTAATTTTTTGTTCTTCAAAACTCAATTCCGATGCAAATGTTTACTGTCCTGGAAGGCTCCTCTGACTCTCTCCTTCCCAGTCCCCAGCGCGGCGCCGTCCCCCGAGGACCTGTCCTGCCAGGCACCTTTGTCTTTAAACCTTTTCTACCTGTACGGTCAGTATTTGATTGAAAAGATAAACGCCGAAGATAGTAACTATAAACAGCGGCACGACCTGTTCGAAGACACTGTCTGACAGCCGCTCGAGGAGGGGACACGGAGATGGGAGGAAGCAGCGCTGTGCATTAAAGCTGAGCTGGTGTGGGAACCGGGTTGTTACAGGTTTACAGTGTTGGCTGTGATCTCTAGGCAACCACTAAGAAAATAATGAAAATATACAAGAGAAGAAAAACCTAGAGTATCAAAGTGGGGTACTACAACAAATCAACTAAATACAAAAAAAGAGCATCGATGAAGGAATTTGGAAACAGAACCATTTAAGACGTTCAGAAAACAGCTAAATGCAGAAATAAATCATTCTTTTGTTTTTTAAAGATTTTTATTTATTCATTTTTACAGAGGGGAAGAGAGGAAGAAAAGGGGAGAGGAACATCAATGTATGGTTGCCTCTCAAGGACCCCCTGACTGGGAATTGAACCAGCGACCCTTTGGTTCACAGGCCGGTGCTCAGTCCACTGAGCCACATCAGCCAGAACAGAAATAAATCATTCTTTATCAGTAATCACAGTGAATGTAAATGGATCAAACTGTTCTATTAAAAGACAGAGATTGGATTTAAAACCTTGATAAACACTGTTTACAAGAGGCTCAGTTTAAATATAAAGGCCCAAAGGGATTGAAAGTAAAAGGATGGAAAGAGAGATCCCATGCAAACAGTAGCCAGAAGAAAGCAGGGGTGGCTATATTACTGTCACTCGGAATATACTGTAAGCAAAAACATTACAAGAAACAAAGACATTATCTATTAATGAAAGACTCAATTCAGCAGGAAGATAAACAGTTACAAAATGACATGCACCTAAAAACAGAGCCCAAAATGCATGAAGCAAACACTGACACGACGAAGGGAGAAACAGACAACTGCACAGTAATAGCTGGACACTTCCATAACGGGCATAACAATTAGGAAATCAGCAAAGCAACAGGGGACTTGAACAGCACTATGAATCCATTTTACCTACCAGGCATGCGCAGAAAACTCCAACCAGCAATAGCAGAATACACATTCTTCTCAAGTGCGTGTTATGATCATAATGGAACATTCTCTAGGATGGACCATATGCTAGCCACAAAACAAGTCATAATACACTTTAAAATATTGAAATCTTTTCTGATCACAGTGCGATGAAACTAGAAATCAATAACAGAAGGAAAACTACAATATTCACAAATATGTGGAATCAAACAACCATTCTTAAACAGCTATTGGCTCAGATAATAGATCACAAGGAAAACTAGAAAATACACTGAGGCAAATGAAATTGAAAACACAACCGACCAAAACTACGGGATGCCAGGAAAGCAGTGCTCAGAGGGAGATTTCTAGTTGTAAATGCTAAGATTAAAAAAGGGGATCTCGCCCTGGCCTGGTGTAGCTCAGTGGATTGAGCGCGGGCTGCGAACCAGGCATCGCAGGTTCGATTCCCAGTCAGGGCACATGCCTAGGTTGCAGGCCATGTCCCCCAGCAACCGCACATTGATGTTTCTCTCTCTTTCCCTCACTTCCTTCTCTAAAAATAAATAAATAAAAAAAAAAGGGAATCTCAAGTCAGTAATCTAAGTATAACCTCAAGGGACTAGAAAAAGAGGACAAAAGAACCCCAAAGCAAACAGAAAAAGGAACTAATAAATATTAGGAGAGAGATAAATGAAGAGATTAGAAAGGCACTACAGAAAATAAACAATTCTTCGTAAAGATCAACAAAATTGACAAAACTAACTAGATTGACTAAGAAAAAAAGAGAAGACTCAAGTTACTAAAATCAGAAGTGAAAGTGGACGTTACAGAAATAAGAACAATTATAACAGGACGTTATGAATGACCATGTACCACAAGTTGGATAACCTAGGTGAAATGGACAAATTCCTAGAAACATGCAAACTTCCAAAACTGATTTAAAGAGAAACAGAAAATCTGAATAGATCTATAAAAATTAAAAAGGTTGAATCAATAACCAAAACCCTTCCAACAAAGCAAAATTCAGGATTTGGATCTGGTGGCTTCACAGGTGAATCATCTAAACAACTAAAAAGGAATTAGCACTAATCTTTCTCATTTTTTTTAAACATTGAAGAGGAGAGAACATTTCCAACTCATTCTATGAGGCTAGCATTACCCTGATACCGAAACCAAAAATATGACCATGGCTGGTGTAGTCTAGTGGATTGTGTGCGGGCCTGCAAACCAACGGGTCACCAGTTTGATTCCCAGTCAGGGCACATGCCTGGGTTGCAGGCCAGATCTCCAGTAGTGGGCACATGAGAGGCAACCACACATTTATGTTTCTCCCTCTCTCTTTCTCCTTCCCTTCCCCTGTCTCTAAAAAATAAACAAATAAAATCTTTAGAAAAAAGAAAAAAACAAACAAACAAAAGCCATTGCAAGAAAACTACAGGCCATAGTCCTTATGCACACGGGTGCAAAAAATCCCCAACAAAAAATGCTAGCAAGCCAAATTCAGCAGCATATTAAAGGGATTATACATCATAACTGACTGGGATATATCCTTGGGATGAAAGGATGTTTCAATATGTGAAAATCACTCAAAGTAATACACCATGCTTATAGAATGAAGGAAAGAAAGATACACGATCACCTCAACTGATGCAGAAAAAGAATTTGATAAGATACAACACAAAAATTTCATGGTAAAAACACTCAATTAACTAGGAGTAGAAGGGAACTTTCTCAGTATGACCAAGGCCACAATTGAAAAGCCCACAGCTAATGTCGTATTCAACGGTGAAAGACAGAAGCTTTCCCCCTACATTCAGAAACAAGACAGGATGCCTGCATTTTTCACTTTTATTCAACACAGTAATGGAAGCTCTAGCCAGAGCAGTTAGGCAAGAAAAAGAAACCAAAGACATCGAGTTGGAATGGGACAGGTAAATGGTCTCTGTTTGCAGGTGATGTGTCCTACTTCACCTCACACTGTGAATAAAATGTACCTCAACCATGGGTCAGTGACCCATGTCATAAATTTGAGAGCTAAAACTTTAAAACTTTTAGAAGAAAGTATAGGGGAAAATCTTCAAGACCTTGGATTAAGCAGTGATTTCTTTAGTATGACACCATGAACAAAAGAACAAAGATTCATTGGGTGTTATCAAACTGACCTAACAAGCAGAACAGAGACAGACTCATAGATGGACAGCAGATGACCGCTAGGGGCAGGGGGAAGGGGGAGGGGGGAGGGGTTGAGCAAACAGGAAAAAGGTCTCGTGGGCATGGACGGCAGTGGGGCGAGTGCTGTGGGGAGGCGGGTATAAGGGGACTAAATGGTAATGGAAAAAATACAGTAAAGATTAAATTTTTTTTCCTTTTTTTTAAAGATTTTATTTATTTATTTTTAGAGAGGGAAGGGAGGGAGAAAGAGAGAAACATCAGTGTGCGGTTGCTGGGGGACATGGCCTGCAACCTAGGCATGTGCCCTGACTGGGAATCGAACCTGCGATGCCTGGTTCGCAGCCCGCGCTCAATCCACTGAGCTACATCAGTCAGGGCAGTAAAGATTAAATTTAAAAAATAAAATAGTTAAAAATTGCCGCTGTACTGTACACTTAAAATGATTAAAATGGTAAATTTTGTTTTATTTACTTTTAGGAAGAGAGAGAGGAGGGGGTGAGAGAGAGAGAGAAGCAGAAACTCGGACTTGTCGGTGCACCTGTTTATGCATTCACTCCGTGGCTGCTGCTTGTCTGTGTCCCGACCGGGGATGGAACCCACAACCTTGGTGTGTCGGGGTGACGCTCTAGCCAATGGAGCTATCCGTCCAGGGCTAACTTAGCACATTTTATGTATGTATATTTTACTATAATAAAAAATGTTAAAAAATAATTAAAGTAGAAAAAACCCTTCAATTCCAATTGAAATGTTTATTGTCCTGGAAGCCGCTCCTGGTTCCCCCTTTACTCCTCTCCCCCCACACAGTGCCCCCCGTCTGAGGACTCATCAGGCCTTGGACATCTCTGTCTGAGACCTTGCCCGCTTACACGGTCTTTATTTGTTTACAAGTTGGTTACAAGTGGGCCCTGCCTGCCCCCGCCGTGACTTCCTCACAGGCAGTGAGTGCATCACTGTGGTTAGGGCCTCCAGCCTAGGAGACCGAGTTCACGTCTTCTTCATCCTGCCTCTGGCCACTGTGTGACCACCGGCAAGTTCCTTGACCACCCCGGTCCTCTCTATCCTTATGTAAACAATGAGGGTGATGACAGCACCCGCCTCATACGGCTGTGGTGAGAAGTCAACAAGGGCATGTGCTTCAAGGGCTTAGAAGGGACATGCTCACAGATGTTGGGCATTATTCCGTGGGCCTGGCAAAGGCAGATGGCTAGACAGTTTGTAAAATGAACGTGTCATAGCAATCCCTGGTCTCCTACCTGCCAGCCCCGGAGGACAGATAGAATTAGTCTCTGTGTATATGTATATGAACGTTCAAAAGTGTGTGTGTGCGCCCTAGGATGGGGAGAGGAGGAAGCAAACCCCTTGGCCCTGCCCTCCTGGGCCCTGTCTGAGTCCACCTCCCTGAACTCCATGAGCCTGTGTCCTGGCCCAGCCCTGTCTTCCCTCCTCGCTGGGCTCTGGCAGGGAAGATTAGACAAGCCTCCGCCTCTGTGTCCTTGGGGTATTGCCCCCAGCGGTGGTAGGAGCCCCACTTTTCTCTTCTTCCTGGCTTTTTCCTGTCCTTAAAGTGGGCCCCTGGGCCTGTCCAGCTTGGGGAGGGTGGGAAGGGCTCAGATTGTGGGGTTAGTGTCAGTCACTGCTGCCCTATCAATCAGGGCCCTTTCATCAGCCGGAAATGGCTGCACCCGGCTGCCCCAACAAGTCCGGACCGGGGGTTCCCTGCCCCTCCCCAGCCTGCCCCTCTTGCCCCCTCCCCCAACTGATAGTCACTCTCACCCTTCCCCGGATGCGGGGGACAGGCTGGGGCAAGTCAGGGACACACTCAGTTTCCCTTCCCTGCTGCCCCTCCCTAGGGTGACACCCACCTCCTCCCCTTCCTTCACCCATCTGCCCTCAGTCCCCAGGACCTGGCTGGGGTAGGGGCCAGAGGAGTAGTCAGGAGAGGAGTCCGCAGGAGGCTGAATGTGGTGGGCCTGAGCTCCTCGGGCAAGACAGTTTAACCAGAACTTTGGTACAGCAAGGCGGGGTGTGGGGGCAGGACCCCAGAGCACAGAGTGGGAAATGCACTCACCCAAGGTGACACAGTGACTGAGGCAACAGCAGGAGCCAGAGTTCGGGATGCCTGCTTTTCTTTCCCATATCCCGAAGCCTCAGTGTCCCTATCTGTGTGTTGAGGGAATACCCAGGGGTCTCCCCACCCCCTCCCAGCTCTGACACTGTGGGCCTGCTCAGGTACCCAGGGCTGCTGATGGAGGTGGCTGGGAGGTGGGGTGAGAGAAGGGGGCCCTTCCAGCAGGTTCAGCCTCTGTTTCCAACAACATAACTTCTCTGTCAACAAAGAGAGCAGACAGAGGCTGTTGGGTGGGTAGGGCCCGGTTTGGCTAGTGGCCAGGTCGGTTGTGCTGGCTTCACAGCCCAGTGCTTTGATTGTGCACTGAGCGCTCCAGCCTGGAGAGTGACAGATGCCTGATGTATCTGACTTTGGCCAGCATCTGATCATTCATGGCAGCCCCAATGTGTGGGGAGCTGTGCATGGATATGGGGCCAACGACCTGGGCAGGACCCATGGGGGACAGCCGTCAGGATCCCAAATGGGGTAGGTGGGGGAGGGCCACCTGAACCAAACTCAGAACTGGCATCCAGGGGTCTGGATATGGTGTGGCCCTGCCCCAGCCCCCTCTGAGGATCGGGACCTGGGCTGGAGTGAAGAGGAGTCCCTCAGGCCAGAGAAATGCTCCTCTTCCCCCTCTGCTTGGAGGAGTGAGAGGGCCAAAGTCTGCTCTGTTGGCCAGCATCCACAGACAAGGTCTCAGGGGTGGGTGGATAAGGGAAGGCGGGCTGCAGGAGTGCTGGCGTGTGCTCTGGGACCCTGGGCTCTTCTCTGGCCCCACCCTCTCTCCATGGGCTGCGTGACTTTAGTTGAGTCACTGGGACTTGGCCTCTGCATGTGGACAATGGGTCCCGGCCAGGCCCTCCCTGTACCGCAGGTGGGTGTGGAAATGTCCAGGAAGAAGAGGGTAAGTTTCTGGGACAAGATGGGCCTTTAGCATTACCCACCCCTTACCCTGAGGCCTGAGGCGCCTGACGCCGGAAAAGATAATTGTCAATCAGTCCTGAGTCAAACACCTCCATCTCCAGAGAGCATCTGACACAGCAGCCAGCAGGTGGCCCTGCCTTCAGGGGGCTTACTGTCAGGGCCAACCGTCCTGACCACACCAGGGCAGACAGAGGCCCAGTGTACATCCCAGGGAGAGGAGGGGGAGGAGGAGACCCCACAGTCACAGCCTAGACACAGCAGCTGGCTTCTGCGTCTGCCTCCCAGAGCCACAGGAGGCCTGCCCTGACCAGTCCTGGAGGCAGCCTGGTCCTTCGTTCTTCTCCGTCTGCCCTCCCTCACTGCTGGGTGACTGGCCTCTGCCTCCCAGCAGGCGGGGAGCACGTGAGGACCACACCGCTGTGGCCCTGAGGCCTAGCGGTGCCTGCCAGGAGAGGTGCTCTTTCTGGGCATGCAGAGATGGCTGATGGCATCCCATCCCTGCCTGGTTCCTGTTCCCTGGACACAGCCCCTGGGTTGGGCTGAAATACTTTAGTGGTGTGTGTGGGGGGTGGGCGTTACAAGGTCACTGGCAAAGGGTGTTTTGGGAGGGATGTGGGGTCCCTAACAAAGGGGAGAAGAGAGGGAAAGATTCTGATGGAGAAGGAAATTCTGGCAGAACTCCCTCCTTCCAGCCGCCCTTCTACCTTGAAGCTGAAAGCTGTGGGGTGTGGCGTCCTCAGACACAGACTGTCTGGCAGGGGGTTGAGGTCCCAGGACTCTCTCTTTTGGAGAAAGAACCAGGAGCCTGGAGACGGAAGTTCTGAGAGAGGCCTGCATAGATGCCGAAGGGAGCATAGTAAGGTCTAGCAGGGGCACGTGGCGAGGGGCAGGGACAGGGAAAGCCTTGGACCACAGGTGGGTCTGACTGGTGGCGGTGGGGGTGGGGGTACCTGGGATTGTCAGATAAAATTCAGGATTCCCAGTTAAGTTTGAATTTTAGAGTCCTCGGCTCTGGGGCTTCCTTCTGCACAAAGAAAGAGAGAATAAATGACAAATAATCTTTTAGCATATTTGAAATATTGCTTGGGACAGTGGGTGTCCTGCATTTTTACTGCCAGACCTGACCACCCCACCCCCACACCCATCATGGCCTTCATCCGGGACACCTGTCTCCCTCGGTTTCCTGGAGATGGGCTGGTCACCCTGCTCCCAGCTGGCTCCGGGAGCTGGCATTGCAGGTACAGGCAGTGGCTGTGGTGAACAGCGAGGCGGGGTGTGTGTGGAATGGGGGAGGAGAACTGGGCCATGGCATAGCCAGAGAGACAAGGGAACATTTTTCTGTGGTTCCTGTCTCGTCCCCTCCCCAGACTCACCGCCACCAGGGCCCTGAGTCACTGGGGGAAGGGGATGGGACAGACCAAATTTTTCCACTCATCACCAAGCCCTGTAACCTGGCTCACCTGATCAGCCCCGCCCATGCAGAGGGAAATTCCAGCCCCAAATCCTGTCCAGAATTCTCACTCTGGTCAGCTAGCTCTGCACTGGGGGTTGGGAGCCTCTCGGGGTGGGGGACACCTCTTAGACCCCTTTCACATAAAGAAGAGAGAGGCTTGCCGAGGGAGGGCCAGTGTGGGCACAGCTGGGACAAATGTGGGGCTGGCCACGGGGACAGCAGGAATGTGTGAACAGAAACGGAGGCCAGGACAATGCTTGTACAATTTTTTCTGGAGCACTGCCACCCCTGCCACCCCGTTCCGTTGACTGTCCCCAGCCCCAGAGTGTGTATATATAGGTGTACGTGTGTGTATGCTCACGTGCATGCGTGTAGACATGCCCTCCTCACCTGACTGCTGGCGATGGAAGGGCTGTAATTACAGAGCTATTGCCAACATAGAGCCCATATTCTTTGGCCTGATGTTCAAGGCCCTTTGTGTCCAGACCTCAAGGCATCTCTCCATGGACTGGCACCCAGCTGCTCCTTTTGGTGCCCTGGGCTCTCTTCCAGGTCCTCAACCTCAGATGCTTACAGGGGCCAGACAGGTGAGCAGGGATGAGGGAAGTGGACTGGACTGAGGGGGCAGGTGTGGTACGTGGCTTTTCAATGGTTGTTGCATTTCTGGAATTTTAGACTCCCAAGCCCATGCTCCTCCCCCCGCATTCTCATTGTTTACCCTATGGCTCTGGAGGTGGATTACACCTTTTTCGAGGACTCTGCGCAGGCTAGTGCAGGTGGGCCAGACAGAACACGTCTTAGTTCCGGATGCGGTCCGCAGGGTGCCAGTCTGCAAACTTCCCACCCAGCCAGATTGCGCCTCTTGAGCTTCTTGTATAGGCTCCTCCCATTCTTGCCGCTATGCCTTTGCTTGAGCTATTCCCTCCGCCTAGAGTGCCCTCTGCCATCTCCAGGGTTTCCAAATTCCGCCCATGCTTCCAAGTTCAGCTCATAGACCACCTGCCCCGTCACCCTTGACTTGCATTCCCCCATCCTCTGTCTGTACATCTTTTATGACCCAAATCACTTCCTGCCTTATGTTAAGATTATGTTGCTGAGTCACCTGTGGGTCTTGGTTCTGTGGTCATTTGATCTGACTGTCTGGCACAGAGCAGCAGTCCAATAAATAATTACTGAATGAATATCATATGTACACACGTAAAAAGCCCACTGACCCCTTTGAGTCATAATTAAGCTTAGATTGTGGCTCTCATTTATTATAGCTGTGTAACTTAGGGCAAATTACTTTGTGTGAGTGTGAGCCTCAGTTTCCTCATCTGTAAAGTGGGTATAGTGATAGTACCTATATCTGGTGATAGTATGCATCATAAATGTATTAAAGCATAAAAATCACCGAGAAGTGTGCCAAACACATCAGATAAATACAAGGCATCGTCGTCGTCATCCTATTATTATTTGTACAAAGTTATGCTGCCTCCTCCATTTTCTCCCTCCATTGAGTTCCTATGGTCCTTGGTCTGCCTCGTGTTATAATTGGTAGTACTTAACTGACTCTCCCATCAGACTGTCACCTCTTGGAGGGCAGGTCCAAACCTCAATGATCTCAGTGTTTCCCAGTCATTCATGGAGCAGTCACTGAGTGTCTTTGAACGAGAGGCACTGTGCCAGAGCGCCGCAGATATTCTCGTGAGAAGCCATGTCCTTTATAGCACTTGGCACCACGCCTAAGTTCACAGAGTCACCTTCTTCCTGCTACCTGGTGTCCCCTTGCATCAATGGAAGTGGGCTGGGATGGGGTGGAGGAGTCAGGGCCCAGCAGAGCGCAGGCTCAGCTGACCACTGAGGCCAGCTCTGTCCACACTGTGGCCCTCCTCTGTTCGAAGGACGGGGTGGGACTGGCACTCTGGTAGCAGTGAACAGACTGGACATGGGGGTGCCAGGTCACCCCGCCTGCCTTGGGTCCTCCAGCTGGGGATTGGGATGGTCCTCCAGCATGGGGACCAGCTCTGTGCCTAAGTCGGGGGGAGACCACCACCACTCCTGGGTCAGCCCCCAGGTTCTGCACTCCTGCCTTCTCAGAGGTGGTCAGCGTCAGCTTCAGGATTCAGGCCTTACAGCCAACATGCCGTCTTAAGACAGACTGTGAACCAGATGTTTCCGAGTGCTAGAGCCAGACTCCTGACTATGACTTGCAGCAAGTAACCTGGCCCCCCTGGGCCTCAGTTTCTTCTTAAGAGGAACTGTGTGAGTTAATACCTATAGAGTTCTTTGCATTATTTTGGGTTAGTTGGACCCCCTCTCTGGGTCTGAGTCTCCCAGGCTGTAACATAAAGAGTGGTGTGCACGGATCTCCCAGGCTCCTCTCTTCTCTGAGAACCTTTGAGCTTAAGATTCCGTCCCTGGGATCCAACTCCTGTAAGTAGGCCTTGACCTTTCTCTACTTCTGGGGGCCAGTTTCTCTCTGAGAAATGGGGGGTCATTATCCTCTCAGGTCCTAGGGACTCCAGCCCCAATTCCCCAGTTCCAGCCTCAGTTTTGGGACTTGAGTCTTCAATCCCTGTCCTAAACCCCTGACACGTTCCTCTTTCACCACCTCCGTTTGCACGTAGGGCCAAGCTCAATGTCACCTCAGGCAGCAGTTCGGCCCCTGTTCCTGCACACCTCACCCTCCCACCCCTTTTTGCCAGAAGCCATTGACTGTGTCCAAGGCCTACCTGGCGGGCAGAGAGCAGGGAGGATGCCTGTGGAACCTGCCTGCAGGTGACGTGATATAAGATGGACAGGAGGGAGGGGCTTTGTCTCTAAGGCCCACAGCTTGAGTGGGGATTCTGAGCACGTGTGGCTGTGGCAGGCCCTGGCTGAGAGTGCTGGTAGACCACGGACAGGAGGGGCAGCCACTATTTTGGCCTCCCACCTGCACCCCAGCAGGGTCAATCAGTGGGCCTCCAGGGCCAGGGGAAAGGGGAGGTGGGGCTGGGACAGTGGGTTTGGGAAACTCAGCATGAGATCCTGGGCTCCGCCCCCTGCCCCCCAAGCCAGGATGAACGTTCCCTTCTCTAACCCGTTAGTCCCTGGTCCTCATTAAAGACCCAAACCCTCTAGCCCCTGCTGTAGATTCAGAGGCCTCCACCCCGAGGTCTGGTGGGAGGGGACAAGTGATATTTTCTCTGCCCTTCCCCCTCTAAACAGGCTGGGTCTGGGCACCTGGCTGAATGGTCAGTGTGCATCTGGGGGCCACTAGGACCCCAGGATGGAACTCTGGGAAGTGGCAGAGGGAGAAGACAGGCTTTAAGGAGAGAAGTCCTGGGAAAAGAGGGAAAAGAGGAGGAGGTGGTGGCAGTGTTCTGACCAAGTGGGAGAGTCCCTGGCAAGAGACACTTCTCCCTTCCCCTTGCCCCTTGCCACCCCGGAGATCCCCCGCTGAGGGGTGCCTAAAGGGCAGGCATGGGGATCCAGCTCAGCACCTCTCCTGGAGCACAGTAGTGAGGGGCCAGGAGCCAGGCCCAGGGCCCTCCAGCCTCAGTTTCCTTGGCTCTCACTGCGCGCAGATCACTCTCTCACTGCTTCTTGCCTCCCCTCCTGGGGCCAGTACAAGGGCAGAGGGAAAGGCCGCGGGTGAGGGGGGGCACGCTTTGGCAGGTAAGCAGAGCGAGAGTTGGAGGAGGCTGGCGCCAGTGTTTGCAGTTGGCTCCTGGTCCAGATGGCCTAGCGCCGGCCTGCGCTGTTTCCACTGGCCCAGAGCTTCCTGGTGGAGTGTGGAGCAACCCCGCTCCTTCCCTTTTACCTCCATTCCTCCCCGGCCGCTGACAGCATCTTCCCAGGGCTCTTCTTTCTATGCTGCCTGAAAAGGGCTTGTGGGGAGGCCCAGAGTGTTCTGTGCCCACCCGTTCTATGTCTACCTGGCTCCCCAGGTGAAGGTGCTAGGCTGGAGGCTGCTGGGAGCACTGGGAATAGAAGACTGCCTGTCCTCAGGCCGCTCCCAGGCTGACAGCCAAGATGCAGTCTCCAACCCCCCAAAACAGGCTTGGAAACAGAGAAACAGGTGCCATATAACATTCACTGTTGACTGAAGGGGGCAGCTGGTCGGTCAGTCATGTAGACCATGGATATGATCAACTCTGTTTCATCAAAAGTGAGACACACGGTTCAATGACGAGCCGCCGAGAAGAAAGAACACTGCTAATTAAACTGTGACACAGTGCCTCCTTGTTAGTGGTGACAAGGCGCACTCTGATTTCAGAGACGTTCAGATGTGAAAAATGTGTGTCAGGGAACCAAGATAAAGTTAAAAACATTTCTTTTCGACACACTTTTTTTTCCTGCATCTAATAGTGTTTACTTAGAAGGGGTGTTCTGAGGTTTACAAGATTAGACATGCCACGTAATCAGCATAGCGACTGGCAAGTAGTAAACAATCACTAAATGTTTGCTATTGTCGCCGTTGCTATTATATGTACATGAATTTAATGTGCACATAAAAGTGTTTCTCACTAATTTTGTATAGTTCTGGAGGCCAAGGTCCCTGAGAACACAAGTGGCTGGAGGTGGAGGAGCCAGGAAAGCCGAGGAGGCAGCTTGGAGGGGCACTGCTCCATGGGTGAAAACTGTGGGGTCCCCACGGTCCCCAGAGAGCCCTCAGAGGGGCCTGAGCCCAAAGACTGTGGGTACCACTCTCATAAAAGTGCTGGCCCAGAATGATAACCTATTGCATGATCAATCAATATTCAATCAACTCATTCACTAAGACAGGCATCCCGCACTTGTGTCTTGGCCCTCACTGTGCTGAGTCCTCTCCTCCAGCATTCCCCACCCCCCATCCCATCAGGAGCATCCAGGCTTCAGCTACCTGAGTTGGTACATCAAAGGTGGGTTGGCCCATACCTCCCTTTAGGGGCTTTTTTCCCTGGACCAGCTGGAGAGGTATCAGCTCCTCTCCCTTTCTCTTCATCCTCCATCTCACCCACAACAGGGGAAGAGGTCTTCATTTCCTAGATGCTCCTAGGCTTTTGTAGAGGCTGTTCTCTCTACCAGGACACCCTCAGCCCCATACTGTGCAAGCCTTCACTCCTTCCCCTTTGTTACAAAGAGGTTTCAAGCCCCTTCTCCAGGAAGCCTTCCCTGAGATGCCTGTCCCCCACCCCTCCCACGCCCCCAGCTCCTGTGCTGCTTCTCCGTGCACTCCAGACAGAGTCTGTGCCCTGCAGACTAGGTCTGGGCTTCTCTCTTGTCTCTTTGTCCCGGCTCAGGTGGCTGGATGCCAGCTGTGCAAGAATAAGTCACCAGGGAAGGGTATCTCTAGGATACTACCGCCCCTGAGTTTTAATTCTGAGTTTTTACCTCCTAAACTCATATGGTGTGCTCATGGGAACCAGACACTGGGACAGGCACTGGTGTGGCCCTGTCCTCAGAGTCCCCTCTCAGCCTAAAGGGCTGTAGGGTCGTCCCCTGCCACACCACATCCCTCATGCCTCAATCCTTGAATCCCACTCCCCTCTGGTGCGGACAGGCCCCTGTACCCCATCAGATGGGGGTGTACCCCTTGAGTGAGGTAGGCTGTGTGTATGCTCTCTGGGAGACCCCTGTTTCCCCTCAGAGCACTGGCTAGATTGCGTCCCCACACCCCCACCTCCCCAAGCAGGCCCTTGGTTGTTTATTGTTCACAGGCAGACCTCAGGGGCCCAGGCCCTTCCCACATCCAGGACTGAGCTGTCCCGTCCCCAGCTTTCCAAGAACAGGCCCCATCCAGTGCACCGTGCACACAGTTGTGAAATGATCCTGCTGGGCTCTCCAAGAGATGAGGCCATGTGTGGACTGAGTGGGCTGCTGCTGGCTGCCAAGGGTCAGGCTGGGGACGTACATGCGTCAGGAGCCAGGGCTCAGGCCACAGCTTCAGGGAGGGCCCATCTCTCGCCTCCGCAGCCTCTAGGGTTGGGGAGCACCTGGGCAGTGGGGAGCCAAGCCCCTTCAGGCTGCCTCCTGTTTTTCTTCCCACTAGGGCTTGTTCAGAAGAGAAGACAAGGAAGAAGATAGCCCTTCCAAGCTGGGAGACAAGGCTGCTATATGCTCTGTGGGCCCAGTGCAAAGTGAACATGCAGGTCTTTTGTTTGACAGCAGAACATTAAGCCAAGCATGCAGGGCCTGTCACACACGCTGCTGGAGGCGCCCTAGGAGTCCTATGGCCAAACTCCCCACACTCCACATTGTACCTGAGAGGGGCAGGACCTTGGCCGCTATTAATCCTGGAATAGAGCCTGGGACTCCTGCTCCCTGTCCAATACTCATTCCCAGCCCCACTGCCCTAGGAAAACCTTTTTTCTCTCCTGAGCCTCCAGAAAGGTTCTCTGTTCCCCAAGCGCTCCTCTTCCAGGAAGCCTTCCTTTCCTGTTTAGTTAGACCAGTTTAACCGGCTGATTATTCTTGGGCTTCTTATCCCTTCCAGGCTCAGTCACATTGCTTTGCCCTTGAACTTCTGAGTCTTTGTTTATTTTTATGCCAGTATATGTTCGTGAGAGGAAAGAGCCTCCTTACCTTGCCAACAAGTTTTTGGGGGTCTCACTCATCAGACAGGTGCTTCCTGAGGACAGGGCAAGCCTGGGGGCTTCCTGGGAGAGGAGATCTTTCCTGGTGCCTCTCTCTAGGCTTGCCTCTGCACACTGGGGGCTCCCCTGACAACACTGCACCAAAGGGGTGACTCTGCCCCTGTGTGGTGCCCATTTGGCTCTGTGTGTTGGGGGGGGTGTCTGCTCCTGGTTTCCTACCACCTTTGCCCTCCTTTCCTGATCAGTGCCAGCAGATTCTGGGAGTGGTTGGGGGAGATGGAGCCTGGGTGAGGGAGGGGCGGCAGGAGGCACGGTGGCCCCCCACCCTCCTCCCAGCAGTGCCCCAAAGGAGAGGGGGCTGCATGACCTCCTTCCTGTATGGCCTCCTCTCAGGGTGTGAGGGAGGAGGGCTGGTCTTGGGCTGGGGTCAGGGTGGGGAGAGCCGCCACTTAGCTGAGGTTGGTCACTCAGAGGCAGGGTTTGTGGCATTTGGGCCAGCAGGGGAGAAGGGAGGAAATGTGAGGAATATCCTGACTCAGCAGTCACCCCCCTCCTCGCCGCCCCCCCACCCCAGCTTGAGAGGCGTTGGGGGAGGACTGATTGCTGAGAAGATACAGATGGTGGAGGCCTGTCTATCCCTCCCTCCCCCTCCCTCTATTCTGAGTCCCCCTGCGCTGTGTTTGGGGAGGAGGCTGGGGATAGATAGAAGTCAGAAACACTGGAGCCCCCCCAAAGATACCGGGGAGGCAATGAAGGAAGCTAAGGGAGGAGGGTGGTGGGTGCTTTTGACATTGTCATAGCTAAGAATATCAGTGACATGCAAAGGAATGTTCCAAACATGAAGAGGATTGCTCCTTCGTGGGGACAAGCTGGGGGACAGGATGAGGAGAGAACTTGGCTAGAGACTAGTGTGGGGGAGGGGAGGGGAGGGGTGTTAAGTGAACGGTGGCCTGAACCCCGGTCCAGCCAAGTGTGAGGCGGATGGAGGCCAGCTTTAGCGGAATCTGGAGCTCCTGCACACAGCGTGATCATGAGCTCCACTGAGGTAGGGACCATCTCATAACATCCCTTAATTATCCAATAGCCCCTCCACAGGGCTGGGCTCCTGGAAGGCATCCTGCCCAAGCTTGATTTGGAGTGTGCTTAAATTATTTTTAAAGCGGTCTCGCAGTATCAGTTACCCCAAATTAAACTCACACCCATTACTCCTGGCTATTTACATTTCTCCTTGTACCTTCCACCTCTTTATAGGTGTACACTTCCGCCAGGCCGACTTACGTAACTGGAGTGAGTCAAGTTTTTCCCGCAGCCTTGGTGAGCGGGCGCTGCCCAACGGGTGTAAGCGGGAGTTCGCCCCGCAGGGGAGCGGGCAGCACCCTCGCAGGACGGGCTCCCCTCCTCGCTCCGCGTCTGCACTGCTGCCCGGCAGACTCCTGTTTCGTGTATCCCCAGATGTGAAATGATTCTGACTTCTGTGAAAACGGATTTATGTAAGATTTGCCAGAACATAACACTAACCTGATTTGGGAAACAGTCGTGTGTGGCAACGATTGGTCATCTCCATGCACAGATACCCATCCATTTTGAGCTGGAAAACCTTATTTTAACATTAAAAACTTTCAAAACCTCACAGAGTTCCAACAGATGGTTGTTCTGTGGTAGGTGTCTGTCTTTTGAGAAAATCTGTGACGGCAACAGCTACGGTGAAGTTAGGAATACAGCTGCTCCTCTGGGTCTGTGGGTTCCCGCCCTGGACCCACCCACCTGCAGATGGAGAACATTCAACAACGGGTTGCCTTTGCTGTTGACACGAACTGCGTATTAGGCCTCTGGTGGTTGCGCCTGTGCTGGACACGTGCAGACTTTTTTTGCCACTATTCCCTAAACAATATAGTGTAACAACTGTTTACACAACATTTTACACAGTATTGAGTGTTATGAGTAATGTAGCCTGGTTCAAAGGAGAGGGGGACCTGTGGGCAGGCCATGGGCAGGTGCTACGCTGCTTCACGGAAGGGACTTGAGCGTCTGTGGGTTGTGGTCCTGGAACCAATCCCCCTGCAGATGCCGAGGGGCTGTGGTTTGAAATGAAATCACTTATCATTAATCTCCATAGTATCTAAACAAGTTTGAAAAAACAATAGCAAATGTATTCAGGAATAATATTCTCTTGACTATGTGAACAAAGATTCCGAGGCAGTATTATTTAAAGCGAAAGAGCTAGGTTTCCTTGGGAGAAATCATCCACAATCTGGGTACATGATGCCACCATTTAACTGTACTGCGTAGAACTGTGTGTGTGTGTGTGGGGGGGGTGATACACGTGGCAAATGGGAAGGGAAGGCATTAGAACACAGTATTTTGCTTGTGAAAATTCAGTGGTCCTTGGGGGAAGAGGGGAGAGAGGGGAAGGAGAGGAGCTTTGCATGCGGGCTCCGATCTGCAGGTGCTGGGAAGCCGGGTCTGAGAGCAACTAAGTCAGTGTCAGGCCTGGAGTTCTGGGTGGGGGTGAGGAGAGGAGGCCGGCAGGGGCCCAGTCACACAGACTCCTGTGGGCGGTGCTGAGCTGAGGCTCCTCATCCGGGAGAGGAGACTGCCTCTCTGGGTGCGGTGTGGAACACAGCTGGGCAGTCCTTCCTCGTGCTAACGGAGATCCTTCTAGCTGTGGGGTTGACCCGTCCCTTCTTTGTCCCTTGTGACTGTACATGACTGCTCGCTGTACAAGGCAGCTGAGTGTTTATCTTCAATCTACAGTTCCAGAGACCCTATTTCCCAGACTCTACATCTTGGCCTGAGTTCTGACAAGTCCCAGAAGAGCTGTGGGGACTATGAAGCAGGATATATAAAATAATTAGGGCTGTTCAGAAAACCAGAGCAGGAGCAGAGAAGCTGGGGCCCACTCTCCCCTCCCCTCCCTGCTACAGCCCCCTGCCTACCCCTTTAAGGGGCTGGGAGCAGTCAGCCCAGGCACTCTATGTGTTCACAGCATCCTCCGCTGGGTGCTTCTCCAAGAGCAACGTGCTGAGGGAGCACTTGTGAGCCAGGGGGCAGGGGTGGGGGCAGGGGTCAGAGTACTTTTTAATTTCTCATTAGCGATGACAGCTGTAGAACTCAAGTAATTAAGGAGGAAGACTCCCCCAGGATGCCAGAGGGCCAGTCCCCCCACCCAGCTGCGCAATCTTCCTCCCTTCCTCCTGTTCCATTACCACCCCCCACCCATCCCCTATACCCCTGTGTGGGTGCACACACGCAGGCGCACGCACACATGTGTGGGGGCTTCCCCTCTCTGGGCCCTGGAAGCTGCGGGCTATGATTACAGGAAGAAAGGGTTGCAAAGGGGTCCCCTCCTCTGGGCTTCAGTAGGGAGAACAGGACAGACAGCAAAGGGAGAGGCTGCTGGATCCAGAAGTTGGGTTCTTCCCCATCTACTCTTGGGAGTGGGCTGGACTTATGCAAAAGAGGTCCACTCTCTTTGGAGCTGGTGTTGGGGATGAGGGCATAAACATGGCCAAGGCCATAGGAGATTTCTCTGTGCTTCTAGACTAACTGATCGCCCCAAATCAGCCTGACCTTTAGGGGTGCAGGAGAAGGGCTTCAGATGGGGAGAAGGGGGAGAAGCTTTTCTTTTATTTTGTTGAGAGCTCCACATTTCATACCTAACAAATGTTCTCTCCATCATCTTGCTGGGGATTCCTTCCAGCAGTCCACTCTGAACCTTGCCCACTTTGTGGATTCTCGTTCTGTCCCCAGCTGTGGGGGGAGGGTACATGTGTTTGATGCCTTTCTTTTATCAGCATCTGTCCTGCTGCAGGGGCCCCCGTTTTTGGATACAGGAGCAAAGCTTTGTATCCCCGTCCAAACATCTCACTCCACCCACCAGCTGATACTTGAAACCCCACCATTAACTTTCGCTTCTTTAAGGCTGTCTGCTTATTAAACTGCAAACACCCCTGGGAAGGGAACCCCTTTATCGTGAACAAAAGTTCTGACAGCTGATATTGATAAAGCAGTAACTGGGGTGGGGGCATGCTGACCAGGATTCCCAGTATGGGGAGGGGTTGAGGCAGTAGGTTTATGGGGAAGAGCAGATACACTGCACAGCTTTCCCCTGCTTCTCATTAAGTCTTTAGAGCATGGGAGAATGACAACCCAGGCTGGTCTTCTCTGACCTGAAAGGAAAGGAGGCCTCCAAATTCTCATGGTCATGACCATTGTCATTACTAGCCTCATGCAGACATGGGACACCAACAATGCCACAAAGATGTTCGACACATGGCCCTTGCTCTCAAGATCCTTACTGACTGGTTTGGGGCACCCAGCTCACCTGAGTGACCAGTGAAGAGCCTCTGAGGTTTAGAGGAAGGGTTTACATGTGCCAGTCGCTGTCTCGGGGATTAGCCAGGTGGTGGTGACCAGAGAGGATCTGGGGCAGGGAAGGGAAGAGGTGGTGAAGCTTTTTGTGAGCACTTGCTGTCATGCAGGTGAGAGCTAAAGAGGCCTCTGTTAGCCTGATTGTGGTGGGCACGGAAAGGCTGGGATTTATGGGGAGGCATTTTGGAAAATCCATCTTTTAGGACTCCGACTATGGGGGGGATGGGAGAGGGAGGAATTGAGTGTGCGTCTAAGGTTCAGAGCTTGCTTACTTGGGCAAGCTGGTGTTATTGGCAGGGCAAGGGAAAGCCTGGGGAGCGGTGTTTGGATGAAAGGTGAATCCTATCCGCATGTGGCATTTGAAGAGAAGCCATTCCTCTCAGAATAAGGCAAGCCTGAAGGCAAGCCGCGCCTACGCAGAGTGCAGCTTTTTCTTAAAGAACATGAGCAAGCGTCAGCAGTCGCCAAAGTGGGCAGTACGAGAGGCTAGGAAGTTTCCCCAAACAGCTCGCCCTTGATCAAAACATCTTGCCCATTTGAGGAACAGTTCCTGGGTGTCCACTAGTCTTGCGTGAGGACACACAAACTGTGGGTTTATGCCTTCCAGGAGCTTATTATCTAATGGGGTGACGTTAAAGTAAGGCTCATAAAAAAGCCTATATAAACCTGTGACTTCTCATCACCCTGGGTGTATTAGTTGTCCGCTGCTATATAATAAATCACCACAAACTTAGCACCTCAAAAAATATCTCTTTATTAGCCCACAGTTCTGTGGGTCAAGTGTGGCATGGCACGGCCAGCTTCTCTGCTCGGACTGTCAGAAGTCTGAGATCAAGGTGTTGGCTGGACCGGGTTTTTATCTGGAGGCTCTGAAGGAAAAATCCACTTCCAAGCTCATTCTTATTGTTGGCAGAATTCAGCTCTTTGTGACCGTAGCACCGAGATTCTGTTTCCTTGCTGGCTGTCGGCCAGGGCTGCTCACAAAAGGCTACCTGCACTGCTTGCCGCGGGCCCTCCGTGCTGGAGTCTGCCGCGGCGCAGTGACTCCTCCTCCGGCTCTAAACCTCCAACCTCCCCGTCTTTGACCAGCCAAAGAAAACTCTTTGCTTTTTCTCTTTTTCAGTATTGTTTTATTGTGGTAAAATGCACACAACGTAAAATTTACCATCCTAACCGTGTTAAGTGTACAGTTCAGCTGTATTAAATACACTCATAACGTTGTACAACCATTCCCCTCCGGAACTCGTTTCACCCTGTAAAACTGGAGCTCAGCACCCATTAAACACTGACTCCCATTCTCTCCCCCTCCCAGCGCCTGGCACCCACCATGACACTTTGTGTCTATGATTTTGACTACTCTAAGGACTTCATACAAGTGGAGTCATGCAGTATTTGTCTTTTTGTATTGGTTTATTTCACTTAGTGTAACATCCTCAAGGTTCATCCACATTGTAACATATCACAGAATTTCCTTCCGTTTTAAACCTGAATGATACTCCGTTGTATGACTATACCTTGGTTTGCTTATCCATTCATTGTCAAGGGACACATGGGTTGCTTCCTTATTTTATTTTATTTTTATTTTAGATTCTAGAGAGAAAGGAAGGGGTGGTGGGTAGGGAGGGGGAGAGAGAGAGAGAGAGATCAGCTGCCTCCTGTGTGTGCTCCAACAGAGAACGTTGGCATGTGCCCCACAACCTGGGCATGTGCCCTCCCTGGGAATCGAACCTGTGACCTTTCAGTTTACAGAACAATGCTCCAGCCAAATGAGCCACACTGGTCAGGTCTGCTTCCACATTTTAGCTACTGTGAAAAATGCTCCTATATGTACAGGTGTACAAATATCTCTTCAAGACTCTGCTTTCAATTCTTTCAAGTAAATGTCCAGAGGTAAAATTGTTGGATCATATGATAATTCTCATTTACATTTTTGAGGAACCTACATACTGTAAAGTACTATACCATTTTACATTTCCAACAGGTATGCACAAGGATTCCAATTTCTCCCCATCCTTGTCAACACTTGCTATTTTCTGTTGCTGTTTTTAGTAGCAGCCATTCTAATGGATGTGAAGTGGCACCTCATCATGGTTTTGATTTGCATCTCCCTAATGATTAGCGATGCTGAGCATCTTTCCATGTGCTTGTTGGCCATTGTGTATCTTCTTTGAAGAAATATCTCCTCAATTCTTTTGAATTAGTTGTTTTTTGTTGCTGAGAAAACTCTCTACTTTTAAAGGGTGCATGTGATTAGGTCAAGCCCATTGGGATAATCTCTCATTTCCACAGCCAGCTGGGCCATGTAACATAACCTAATCACAGTGAAAGCTGTCGTATTCACAGTCCTGGGATTATAAGAGTCACACCTAAATTGAGGGGGATACATTCTCAGACCCCCAGAGGATGCCTGAAATTGCAGGTAGTACTGAATTTTATAAATTATGTGAATGTGGATCTCTCTCTCCCTCTCTGATAATGGAGACAGCTACTACATGACTAAAGGGAGGGTAGGGTATACAGGGTAGATACTCTGGACAAACGGATGATTCACATCCCTGGTGGGATGGGGCTGGATGGTGCAAGATTTCATCACACTACTCAGAACAGCATGCACTTTAAAACTTATGAATTTTTTATTTCTGGAATTTTCCACTTAATATCTTTGGACCATAGTGAACTGCAGGTGACTGAAACCACGGAAAGCAGAATCACAGAGAAGGGGGTACGACTGTATACAGAGTGTGTGTGGAGAGGGGGAGGAGGGAGGCAGGGACCCTTGGAAGCCATCTTAGAATTCTCCCTACCGTATTCAATTAAACGTGGAGTTTCTACAACAGCCTATCATGTTTTTCGTGGTCTGACCTCTAGCAACCTCTCTCCCCAGACATTTAAACATTCTTACCTTTCCCCTGAAAGACAATCATATTCCAGCTTCAGGAACGCTGTGTTCGCTTCTCCCTCGGCCCGGAGCACTCTTCCCCAGACCTGCATGGCCTTCCTTCCTCATTCCCGCCAGGTCTCTGTGCGGAGGGAGCCCTTTGCTGACCCCAGCTAAAACAGAAATAGTCCCGCCCAGCCTGCTCAGTCTCTATCTCCCCACTTTGCTTGGTTTTTCTTCATAGTATTTATTACCACCTGACATATTATACATGTATCTGTCTATTTATTTATTGCCTGTGTTCTGCAACCAGAAGTAAGCAAAGCGAAGACATTAACGTTGTTTATCCACTCGTCTGTTTCCAGTGCCTACAATAGTGCCTAATGCATAGTAGGTGCTCAATAAATATTTGATGAGTGAACTATCGGATGTGTTTTCTACCTACTGAGACCGTTTGAAGTAGAAAGGTTATTCTAGAGCACAAAATAAATGAAAAATTGTTCCTGTATTACTTTTGTCTTATAGACTAAATTTCAATGAATTTAAAAACCTTTAACCATAGCAAATTAAACACAAAGTAAGCAGAAGGAAGGAACTAATAAATGTCATAGAAATTAATAAAATAGAAAATAGAAAAACATTAGAGAAGATCAATAAGACCAAAAGCTGTTTTTTCAAGATCAGTAGAATCGATATACCTCTAGCCAGACTGAGCAGGAAAAAAAGAGAGGACACAAATCACCAATATCGAGAATGAAGGCAGTGACTTCACTGTCGATTATACGGATATTAAATGGATAGTAGGAGAACATTATGAACATTTCTACTGCAATAATTTTCATAACTTAGATGAAGTAAACAAATTTCTTAAAGATGCAAACTACCGAAGTTTACTCAAGGAGAGACAGGCAATCTGAGTAGACCTATATCTATTTTTAAACAGTTAGATTTGTAGTTAAAAGAGATTCCACAAAGAAAACTCCAGGCCTAGATAACTTTACTGATAAAATTTGCCAAACATTTATGGAAGAAATAATACCAATTCTACACAAACTTTTCTAGAAAGTTATGGGGGAGAGAATACTTCTCAACACATTCTAGAAGGCCTGATAGCAAAACCAGACCAAGATATTACCAGAAAACTATAGACCAATATCTCTCAGGAGCACTGACGCAAAAATTCTAAATGAAGTTTTCGTAAGTTGAATCTAGTTATATCTCTATCTCCATTTCTGTCTATATGATAATACAACATGATCAAGAGGGATTTAGCCTAGGAACGCAAAGTTGGCTACATTAAAAAATCGGTGAATGTAGTTCATCATATTACCAAATTAAAAGGAAAAATCATCTTGAGAGATGAACAAAAAAGCACTTGACAAAATCCAATATCCATTTTAGATAAAAGAATTTCAGCAAACCAGGGATAGGAAGGAGCTTCCACAACCCGATAATGAACCGCTATATAAAGCATATGATGGTGAAAGACTGAGTGTTTTCCCTTTAAAATCAGGACTGAGACAATGATGTCTATTCCTACCGCTTCTATTCAGCATTGTACTAGAGGTTCTAACCAGTGTGATGAGGCAAGAGAAATAAATACAACATATTAAATGGGAAAGGAAGAAGTAAAATTGTCACTATTTGATGACTACATGATCATCCATATAGAAAATCTCATGGAATGTACTAGAACTAATAAATGCATTTAGTAAGGTTGTTAGATATAAGATAGATATACAAAAATCAATTATATTTCTATGTATTAGTAATGAATAACTGGAAATTGAAATTTAAAGATGTTACTTTAAAAGTGATTATACATTGCACTGGGCTATTAGTTCTTCAGTTCTGGGAAGTTTTCTTAGATTATGTCATTGATGATGCCTTTCCTTTAGTTTCTCTGTTGCTTTCTTATTATGTTTTCTTATTATTTGAATATTATTGCCTCAACTAATTTTCTAATTTTATGGTATAGTCATTCGTATTTTCCATCTTTTTGTTAACTTCCTTCTACTTCACGGACACTCCCTCGGCTTTATCTGCCAAGCTTCTGTTGATTTTTTTTATTTCTGCTAGTACATGTTTGATTTTCAAGACCTCTCTCTTGTTCTCTTTTTAGAAAATACTATTCTGTTTGCATTGTGTTTTTATGATATTTTTTCTCATCATTCTCAGGATGTAATAATAATGTGTTGTCATTTTTAAGCTTTCTTCTTGCTACACAGTCTTGGCTTCCTCCAAGTCACTTCTTTTTTTTTGTTTGGTCCATGTCTTTTATGTTAGAAGCTTTCTTAAGATACCTTATAATCCTTAGTTGTTGCTTGTTAGTAAGTGTGGAGATCTGAGAGGCTGGCTGGAAGCTCTGAGTGTGTGTATGTGTGTGAGCAGGTGCAGTTTGTCATCTGTGAGCCTCCCAGGAGGGCGATCTGGCTGGGATATTTCATTGTGAAGTCTCTGGTGTTAATATCTTCGCGTCTTCCTTTCAGGTTGGTCAGATTCCACAGAGATGCACGCTCCAGTTTCAAGCCTGGAAGACAAAAACCAGCATTCGGGGATTTCAGTAGGTAAGAGGACCCAGGTCTCAGCCTCCTCCACGTGAACAAGATACTCCTGCCTTCAGTGTCCTGGGGCTTCCCTGGCAGAGACCCTGTTTTCCACTCACCAAGGAATAAGCCTCTAGCCTTTTACCTGGCTGTGTGGGGTAGGGGAAAAATCCAAGGAGCTGACTGCTTTTTACAACCACTTTCTACTAGTCTGTATTTACTCCGTCTCCCTCACCCTCACTTGCAGAGGTAGCTAGTGTCACTAATTCCTGAGCCTATCTGGGATTCGGGGTGTGGATTAGATGGCTATGGCTTTCCCCATCTCCTGCTCCACGTTCTTTCGTGCTCTTCCACCTGCTTTCTAGCTTCCAATAGTGTGTTGATGTTATCTCCTCTCTCATTCTTCCTGCCTCTGTGGGTGTATAGCTTGAGAAATCAGAATGAGAGAAAAACTTAGATAGCCTTTAGCTTTGCTTTAGAGAAGTCTCAGGAAAGAGCAAAAGTGGATGCAGGTGTTCAGACTGCCATTTTGTCCCGGGAGTCACTTAACCCATTATAAAGAGCTTTTATTATGGTTAATTCCCTGTATCATGTAAGTTCTGCTCAGGAGCTAACTTGTACACTCCATGAGACAGGAATTGTGGCCATTTGGTTTACTGTGGCATTTCATTCCCCAGCACAGGGTTTGGTATATAAGAAAGTGTCAATAAATACTTACTAAATTTGTGAATCAACAAACGAGCTGCCTTTAGAACTTTTATTACATTCAAGTTTTTCCTCAAGGCATACGGATGACCAATAGACATATGAAAAAATGCTCAATGTCACTAATGATCAGAGAATCACAAATCAAAACCACAATGAGATTTCATCTCACACCTGTCAATGGCTATCATCAATAAATCAATAAACACGAGTGCTGTCAAGGACGTGGAGAAAAGGGAACCTTCACGCATTGTTGGTGGGAATGCAGACTGGTGAAACCACTATGCAAAACAGTATGGAGTTTCCTCAAACAATTAAAAATAAAACTATCTTATAACCTAGCAATCCATGTCTGAGTATTTATTCAAAGAAATCCAAAACACTAATTTGAAAAGATATATGCTTCCCTATGTTCATTATTTACAGTAACCAAGATATAGAAGTAACTTAATTGTCCATTGATAGATAATTGGAGAAAGAAGATATGGTACATGTTTCCAATGGAATGAGATGTCACAGTTAGTGACAGTGTGGATGAACTTAGAGGGTACCATGATAAATGAAGTAAGTCAGACAGAGAAAGACAAGTACCATATGATTTCACCTATGCGTGGAATCTAAAAAACAAAATAAACAAACAAAACAGAAACAAACTCATGGACGCAGAGAACAACCTAATGGTTGGCGGACGGGGTGGGGTGGGGGATGGGTGAGAAAGGTGAGGGGACTGAGAGTACAGATTGGCAGCTCCAGAACAGTCATGGGGAGGTAAAGTGCAGCCTAGGCAGTATGGTCAATAGTAATGTAATAACTATTATGGTGTCAGGTGGCTGCTGGACTTTGTAAACTATATAAATATCTAACTGCTATGCTGTACACATGAAACAATATAATACTGAATGGCAACTGTAATTTAAAAAGATTTTTTAAAGAAAAAAATTTCCTCAATGGTGTCAAGACTTCACCCTTGGGAACCGAATAGTATGTGGAAAGAGCCAAAAGTTGTTTGACGCCGAGACATGTGACCTAGAGGGGAATGAACTGAGCAGGTAGTGACAGCACTTTTTTATTTTGGTCCAAATAAGGTGTGGCCTCATGCTATGAGATTGATTTCCTTGTTTGGTGCATGACACAGTCTGATATCAAGTCACAAAAAGAAGTAAAGTGCAACAGTGTTTTGAGCAAACTCGGTTTTGCTGGTCTGGGTGTGTAGGGCCCAGTTTTTGGGTTATAAGATTTTGCAGGTACTTTGGAAGCGAACGGCATATGATGTGGGGCAAACCGTACGCATTGCAGAAGCTTTTGTCTTCCCGATCAGAACAAGTAAAGTTGAACTGGATGAACTCCCACTACCTTTTCAGTCATGGAGTTCGATGATTCTAAGTCTTGGTGGAGCGTGAGGTGTGACTGCAGGGGCAAGAGCACGCAGAAGGAGATTCTAGGGGGCCTGCCTCCAAGTGGGCAGGCAGGAAGGGCTTCCGGGAAGAGCAGCTCCCCTACAGCCGGATGGGGTCAGGCGTCTGGGCACCTCTCCCTGGCTGGCAGTGACAACACTAGCAGCCACAGACATTTGTTACGCACTCACTCCATGCCAGCACCATGCTTTCCACACACCTCCTCGCGAGGTCCTTGCAATAGCCCTGTGGAGTCAGTAGTGTTATCATCCCCATTTTCCAGGTAAGAAAACTGAATCACAGGGAGAGGAACGTGGTGTAGATATTCAAAGTCAGTTTAGCCACAGAATGACAAAAGGAAGGCCAGAAGGGAATACATCGCAATGGCCAGATTTCATTATAACAGCTGAGGATTGTTGGTGGTATTTGTGAAAATCAGTCAGTGAGTGGTTTTCTGGTGGTTACTCCATGTACTACTGGCTGACTGACCGAAGCTGTCCATCTCATTATCAAAAAGTTGTTAAACTGTTGGTCAACAAAGGGAGAGAAAATAAGTTTCTCCTACAGACAGTTAAAATAGAGCTGGGATCAACCAGAACATTCTGGTGACTGAACGATCAAGGTAAGTGATTTTTCTGATTTGCCCCAGGGATGAGTGTTTTTTCAACCTCATTCGCTAAAAGTCACTCTAAAACCCTAGTGAGGGAAAACCACGCAGGCGCTCTGGCCGCTCTCTGAACAGGGTGTGACGGGACAGCCTCTAATGGACTCTGATTCGAAACCCTGAAAGCATTTAACTCGAGTTTTGGTATCACCCTGCTTTATTGTCATTTCCTTCTTTGAACACAGAAAGGAAATTCTGGATTTTGGCTTATTCTTTTATTCAAACCAGAGCCAGCCAGCCAGCCAATTTAAATCCCAGCTCTGTTTTTCATTTGCTGCGTAACCTTGGGCAAGTTACTTACAGTCTCCAAGCTGTAGTTTTACAATTATAATCTGCGTCACAGGGTTGCCGTGGGGATTAATGCGATAATGTCAGTGACACTGTAGGGGTGCCATCCGAGGCAGAATCTACCATTAGTATCATCACTTTTTCACAAAGAGGACTATATTACTCCTAAGGCTGGGGTGGGGGACAATGCAGGCCACTGAAAAACACAGCCTCTACTTTGTAAGTGTGCTTGGAGATCTCTCTCTCTCTCTCTCTCTCTCTCACACACACACACACACACACTCACAAAGTTAAATGCACTGCAGAGCAACTCGAGGCCAGCATTAGAGGCAGAGACAAATGCTGTAGCTCTGAGGAGACTACTAAGCCCAAGCGGTCCAGGAAGTCTTCTTGTTTTAAGGGTTTGCATCTTCATGGCTGTTGGGGCCTCGACCAGGATAAAGAGATAAGCAATGTGTGTGTTTGGGGCTGTCAGAAGACCTGTCTGGCTGGAGTGGGATGCCTGTGCAGGGAGGCAGTGGGCAATAAGGCTTCAGGGTGAGCTGGGGCCACACACAGTGATATCATTAAGAGTGGGAATAGCAATTGCTATTTATTTAGCTTTTACTGCGTGCGGGCCAGATGCTTATATTACACTCTCTCCACATGTTATCTCATTGAATCCTCATGACAACACTGTGGTGTAGGTCTTACTATCACAGGTTTTCAAAGATACTGAGACTCAGAGAGGTCGGGTAACCTGCCCAAGGACACAGAGCTAGAAGTCGGCAGACTCACAATTTGGATGCACAAGTGTACACACGGACACTGGCGCAGACAGACACGCAGGGGCCCGAGCGCAGCTGAGAGCTGTGCCCCTCCTCATCCTTCACTCCCCTTCCCTCTAGCTGAGTTAGGGGCTACTTTTCTCCTTTGAGGGGTCCAGTGTGAGAGAGTGAGCCCTCTGCTCATCTATCTCACTTCTTCGGAAAGTACTCCTGTGGCTTTGGTCCTCATGACAGGCAGGCCAGAGGGCAGGGGGCTGGGACTGGGATGAAGGGAGCGAGGTGACAGGGTGCAGGATTTAAGGAGGCACTCACTATTAGGGCCGACCCTGATAGTGAAGGTGCACTTGAGAGGAAGCACCTTCTTAAATTCTGTGCCCTGGCCACCTCATTTGCCTCATCCTAGCCGTGACCCTGCATGGGAGTGGGGGGTTTGCAGCTTTGCTGTGAGGGTCAAGAAGCCCTTCTTATTCCAAAGTCTGGCAGAAATTCCCTGGGCCAGGCCACTGCTCTCCTTTCTGTCCCCAATTTAACTAAGTGGGGTGGGGGAGCAGGCAGGATTCTGTCTCAGGTAATCTTTCCACTATTCAACCCTCCCTTCTCATCCCTCCAGGTCTGACCCATACTCTCTATGCCTAGATGGCTGAGTCTGGCTGCCCAGTCTCCAGCATGGTGCCCCTCCTCCAGGGTCAAGAGGTGGGGGCAGCTGGTTGGTCCCAAGGGTCCGCCGCCCTGAGAGCCACATGGTTATGCCCCAGGGGCCGGGAGGTTTAGGCGCTGCTCTCCTTCGCCCTCTAGAGGCTTGGGGTGGCACTAGGTGAGGCACCCAGGAGGGGTCCTGATTGAGGTAGGGGCCCTGGGCTTCCAAGAAGGTGTGGAAGGTGTCTGTAGTCAGACCACAGCCTCACCTGGAACCTGCTGATGGAAAGTGCCTAGCAGGTGGTGCTGCCAGTTCAGGCAAAAGGATGTTCAAGGTCCCCTACCTCTGTCTGAGTGGGTGTGTGGGCCGGAGAAGGCGCTTCCCAGCCTGCGCCCTGCCAGCGCAACCGGACAGTCCCTCTCTATTCTCACCTTCTCCTTGGGCAGCTTCAGGGAGGCTGGCGGCTGCCCCTGCCAGCCCTGGGGCATGTGGGGACACCTACACTCTGTCTTTTCACAGCCAGGCACCTCCAGAGGGGCGCTGGGTCAGAAGGGGAGGACAGAGAGGAGTGTGTCCCAGGCGGCTCTGTGAGGACAGAGCCTGGGACGTGGTGGGAGAAGTCTTTAACCCCTGGTCGGCAGGATGGACAGAGAAGGGGGAGGATGGCGACGTGGAGAGAGCCTGGGAGGGTGGACAGAGGTGTGGAATCACCTAATAAACCTTTCTGGGCTGGAAGATTGGGTGCTGGGGACCTGGGCTGCTGGAGGAGACTGGGTGGCCTGCCCAGCTTCCTTGTAATACACACATCATTTGGATGGCAGCGGATCTGCTCACCCGGCCCCTTTTAAGGTGCCCTGGCCTTGTCTTGAATTGTCCATTATTTGGCTGTGGCATGTGGGGGTGCTTGGCCTCACTCTCTTGCTCATTCTTCTACTTACTTGGTCCTCATTGCAGCAAAAATGGAGGTGGATAATGGGGAGGAGGGAGGGACTTCCTTCCTGAGTGGATTTTCAGCCTGGGTTCCCCTAGGAGACCAGAAATTCTCGGGTTTGTGACAGTGGAAGAGGAGGGACTATGGAATGAGTTACAGATTTGCCCCCCCTGCCCACGTGCCAGGCCAGGAGTAGAGCAAGGGCTGGCCCTCTTCTAGAGCCTTACCAGCTCCCTCCGTAGGAGGGATGACGGGAGAACACCCAGGGGAGAAGCAGGGCCGGCCTGAGTGTCCTGGCAGTCCTGGGGGAAGGAAGGCCTCTTGTCCTCACAGTCTGCTCTGTGGCTATCCCAGCCTTACCCTCCCTAGTGCCCGGTGGGTGTCATTTCTACTTCCCAAACAGTGGCTCTGGGCTCTCCTGCCCAGGCTGATGTCACAGCGGAGGTGTAGGTTCTGCCCCAGTGAGGTCCTGTTGAGCCTGGAGGCTCGGGGTGCCTGCGGCAGGGAGCCCAGGGCTGAGGTGCCCTTTTACCCCCTCCCACCAGGGAACTTTCCCTCCATTTCCCACAAACACTTGCTTTGCCACTTGACAGCCTTCTCATTCCATTCCCCCGCTGCCCTGTTCTCGGCCCCACCACACCCCTGACAAATATCTTCCCCCACTTCAGCTCCAGATCAGAGGCACAGGCACCCCACCCACCTCCGCTCCCAAAGGGGGGGCCCTGGGAGCTGACACCCTTTCTCGCTCTGCCGTCCTTTCTCTCTCCTTCCTCTCCCTTTCTCTCCTACTCCCTGACATCTCATCCGGGCCAGGGACGGGCCTGGAAGTCTCTAGATAAACATCCTGCTGCCATCATCCCATAAATCCCCCAAAGATGATGAGTTTGGTAGGCCTCTGCTGATCTAACTTAAATCCTTGCTACAATCCCAGCTGTCCTGGTGGATGGCAATAGGGGGACTCGGGTTGTTTATCAGGCAGTGGGTGGAAGAGTGTGCTGTTCTCTGCCTCCCCATCTGCCTGCACTCCAGTCATCTTTATAGCACCCGGGAGGGGCCCCGAGCGCGCTCCCTGGTCCTCCCTCCCTCTCTTTCAGTCAGCCAGGCCACGGGCCAGAGTCCCCCGCTCGCATCCTTACAGCTTCCTCCCACCCCCTGCAGCCATGGACTGGGAGCCCTAACAGGGCTTTAGAGATCAGTGCACCCCTTCACTCTATGGAGAGGACATTAAGGCCGGAGATGGGCAGAGTCTTGCTCCAGGTCACACAGCAGGACAGCGACAGTTCCTGGTTTTGGACTTAAGAGTCCTGACTTCCAGCCATGGCCCCGCATGCAGACATCTGAGGAGATGCTCAGGCGGCAGCAGCGTTTCGTGCCAGGGCTGTAGAGATGCTCTTCACGTGAGGGGCTGGAGGGGGACTCTTCTGGCAGTATTGGGGGGTGCTCACGAGATGTCTAGGCTCTCAATGGCCCTGGTCAGCCTGCCTGAATCAGCCTGAGTTCTGGGAACACACGCCTCTCCGCTGTGGGGCCCCATCTGTGGTGGTGGCGAATGTGTGTGTGTGTGTGTGTGTGTGTGTGTGTGTGTGTGTGTGGTTTATTAGTTCCTGGGGCCTTCAGCCTGCTGGAGACCTGAGGGGCGATGGAGAGGAGATTGGTGCGTGAGTGGTGGGGAGGGGAGCAGCTCGCCCAGGGCAATGGTGAGTCTGGTGAAGGCGGACTCCCCAGCACCTGAGAGGAGCACTGCCTCTGTCCTCTTTAAGGCCTCAGCTCAGGCAGGGATTTGGGGGCGAGGGCTGATGCCCCTCACTTCACTCGTTGCTCCTTCCAGAGTTGCCACCCCAACTCCCCTAGCACCCAGATGGATAGAAGTGTGTTCCATCTCCTCAGAAATCTCTTTTCCGCAGTTCTCCTTTAGTCTCTGGAAGGCCAGTGGGAATTGGAGAGATGTGAAGACTATCTTTTCCCCTAGCTTGTCCCCCACTTCCCAGCCTGGCCCCCAACAGTGAGCAGGAGTGGAGAACAGTCACCCCCCAGGGGCTCTGAGAAGCTTAGGCTTCTTACAGGCACAGAGGAACACACAGCCAACGGGACTGGGGGCAGTTCTCCTGGGACAGTGGGGTCCGGCAGAAAGCAAGGGGAGAGAAGGAGGAGAGGAGGGATGGACGTACCCAAGCAGACAGAGGAGTGAAAGAGAAGTGGGCTGATTACTGATAACTGTCTGTGGTCTGGGCGCTGGGGTTGGAATTCCAGCCCAGGGCTGGGCTGGGCCATCTCTACCACTGTTTCACCAGCGGCTGACGCCTCTGAGGTCCCTGCCACGGTGGGTGTGGGCCACACTTATGTATGGAGAGTCGGGGGAGTCCTGACCTCGTCTTTTCAGGAGCAGAGGAGATGTGAATCCATGTAGATCAGGGCCCCAGACAGGCCTCATTCCCAGCTGGGAACTGCACATTCCAGCCTCAGTCCAGAGTGGACTGGGGCAGGGCAGACGTTGAGCTGGTACAGCCTGGCACAGCCACCTGATTGGTGAATAGCTGTTGCTCCAGGCCCAGAGTCCCCTGTGTGCCTCTCAGGGTCCCCAGGACCTGCCCACAACCCAGAAATGGAGGAGTTTATGCCTAGCCACACTAGGCGTGTGCTGCAGCACACGCCCCTGGCTCTATGTGAACCGTGCCAGGGCCACAGTGGGTGTTAAATACTATTTTAGCTGTCACCCTCAGCTGGCTGGGGTGGGGGGCAGGAGTCTCAGAGCTGGAGCTGCCCAGGGCCAGGTCTTGGGACTTGGGGAAGCAAGCAGTAGGCACAGCAGCCTGGAGCGTGCCCTGCCTTACCTCTCCTGGTGCTTCTAACTGTGTTCTGGAGGGGGATGGGTCTGAGTAGGCTGGCATGAGGGGAGATGTGGGCAGGAGGACCACCTCTCCAGGGGATGCCGGGGGGCCTGGTTCACATCAGCTGCACCTGTGCAGAGCATGCTGAGCACCCCCATGGGGAAAGGAGGAGCAAACACTGGAGCCCTGGGCCCAACAGCAGACCTGCTCCAGAGGCACGTGGCATCCGGTGTCCGTTCCCTTCCCTGGCACTGCCTGGATCCCCACCTATGTATCCAAAGGTGCTTGGCTCAGTTGCGGACCTTGAGTAAGTGTCAGAGATGGCACCAAGCTACGATCAAGAGACCCGAGTTTCCATGTTGTCTCTGTATAGCCGTTTGGCTTTGGACAGCTCTGGGTCTCATTCTGCTCATCTGGCCAGTGAGGGGATTTTCAAATTTCCTTAGCAGCGGAGCCTTTTCTTTCAATGAAAGTCCAGTGAACCTCCAATCAGCGAGGCAGATGAAACTGGGTGTGTTTTGCCTGTCCACTCCCACCACTGCCCCACCTGTCCCACCTCTGAAGACCCCCAAGGCCCCGAGATCAGGGTCTGATGTACTCTGGTGGATATCCCTTAGCTAACTATCTGCTTCACTGATTACCCTGAGGACCTTAGGCCAGGCTGCTCCTGGAAGCCCAGGGGAAGTCTTCCCCACCACTCTCTATGGCCCATGCTGCTCTTCTGGGTCTAGGAAGGCAGGCAGGATGGTGGGGGCGGCTCCTCCCAAGGGGGTGAGCATTAAGTGGCGTTGCCTTTGTGAACTGTCCTGGGGGGGCTTGGGTCATGGGCCAGGCTTCCAGCGGCCAAGGCGCAGGGGGTCACTAGGAGGAGGGAAAGGGCTCTTCTTGCTGAGAACTGGGGGGCACTTTGGGCCCCTGTCTCTTTTATTTGTTCCTACGATTTCCCTGAATGAATCTATGTTGCGGCCAACACAGTGACAACCTGAGACACACCTGCTCTGAAGAAAGGCTAAAGCAGGCACCTGGCCGCCATGCTCCCGCCCCTAGTCCTCTTTGATGTGCACGGCACGATTCCTTTTCCTCCTTCTTCCTCTTCCTCTCCTTCTCCTCCTCTTTCTCCTCCTCCTCCTCCTTCCTCTTCTTCTTCTTTTTCAAACAGGAGGATGGGAGAAACCCATTTCCCTATTTCTTTCTGTTTTACTTCGTGGTAGTGGGTTTGCATTCTCTGAAAATCCGCTCTCACTTTGGGGTAGAGACAGGAGAAAGGGAAGGGAGGAGACATGATGAGACACCTACTCTAGCTAGGCCAGGAGCTTTGCTGGCATTCCCCGTCACTCGGTACCCATAAGGGGATCGGTTCCAGGAAACCCCTCCACAAGATGCCAAAATCCTCTATGCCAACTCCCTGTGGAGACAGAGGGCAGACTGTGTCTCCCTACAGCCTTGGGAGATAGGCACCACGGCTTCCATTTTATAGATGAGAAGACTGAGGCTCAGGCAGATGAAGTGACTTGAGCAAATCCACAGCTTGGACAGGGCGAACCAAGACTGAGCCCAGGCCGCCTGGCTTTTTCTATCGCATGCTGTGCAGGCGGAGGGCAGTGCAGTGGAGCGGTGGGGGCTTTCCACAGTAAGGGTTCACCAAGCCAGTGTTTTTTTTTGTTGTTGTTGTTGTTTGGCCTCCCAGGTAAGAGGAATCAGTTCTCTACCTGCTGGAATTTCAGGGATTCCTTGGAACCACATCTCCTCTGTCCCACTTGGTGTTGTGCCTCAGATTTCAGCATTGGTGCTGGATTTCTTTAAGTTAAGCACCGTCCTCTCTAGAAGCCTTTAAGAATACACAGCACCTGGAAGAGGTGACACTTTGTGTCGGTGATCTCAGCTGGAGTGTTTGATGGAGCTGGTATGGAGACTTATACCTTAGGGGATGTAACCTCATGTTTTTGCCTAGGAAGAGCCTGAGGTTCAGAAGTGGGTACTGCCTTGGCCAAGGTCACAGCACAGGCAGTAGTCTTGACTTCTTTGCCCAGTGCTGTTTCCAGGTGTTTGCTTAGACAGGAAAGCTCTGAGCACCTGCTGGGGGTAGGGAGAAGGCAAAGCTGGTGAAAAGATGTCTCTGCTTTGTGCCTTGCTCCAGCTGAGTGGCCCTGTGCTTGTCACAGGCTGGCATCCTTCTCCTCTCGCCCCCAAGCAAACAGCAGCAGCGCTGGACCTACCTGTAGTGTCTGCTTGTTTGTTTAAATTCTCTGGCAGAGACCGTGCTGTCCCAGAGGGTGGGGAAACCAGTGTGGGGCTCACCCCCTGGGGAGCGTCATTGTCCCTGTGGGCCTTGGCTGGGAAGGTTTTGAAGGAAACCTAATCCCCCTCCCTGCCTGGCCTCCAAGTCTCTACCACCCAGAGGAGCAGGGGAAGAACACTGTGGGCCATCAGAACCCCCCAGACCTTACTTCCCCTGCCTGTTCTCCATCCCTACTCTGCTTGGCTGGCTAACTCTTACTCTTCCATCAAGACTCAAGTGCCACTTCTTCCAGGAAGTCTTCCCCTACTCCCAGCAATTACATGCCCCCTTTGGAGAGTTTCTATTTTCAGTTTATTCTTTCATTGTGTCCATATAAGAAGCCTCTTCTACACTGCTGCAGTCCCAGGGCCCAGCCGAAAACAGCCCATGGGCTGGGTTCAATGCTTGCTCATGGAAGAGGTGTCCCATGCTGCCTCCTGCAAAAAGCTCTTCCTTACGCCCGTTCCAACCAGTCTGACTGCTCTCCCTCGGAACCCTTGTAGCACCCGAGCCTCTCTCAGGGCCCCTTTCCCATCTTATCTTCTGGGGTAACTGTGCACAACTGTCTGTGTGCAGCGACTCTCTTAGGCAGGTGTTTTAACTCCTGTTTTACAGACGAGGGGAACTGTAGATCAGAGAGGCTGAGTAACTTGCCTATGGTCACACAGTTATAAAGTGACAGAGCCAGGCCTTAGCTGGTGTGGTTCAGTTGATTGGAGCATCATCCTATATACTGAAAGGTCACAGGTTTGATTCCCAGTCAGGGCAGATGCCAAAGTTCCGGGTTCGGTGCCCTCTTGGGGAGCATACAAGAGGAAACCAATTGATGTCCCCCCCTCCCCCGCACCTTTCCCTCTCTCTAAAATCAATAAGCATGTCCTCCGGTGAGCATAAGAAAAAAGTGGCAGGCCAGGAGTGCCTCTTGGGTCCCTTTAGATGCAAAGCCCTTGCGGTTTCCACTGCCCTACTTAGGTGTGCCTGTATCTCCTATAATATCAGCACAGCGCCTGGTGCCTGGTGGACCTAGGGAAAGATCTGCACTTTGGAATGGAGCTCGGCTCCCAGGCAGCACTTGGGTTGGGAGGGAGAATGTATCTTTAGGACCTTAGCCACCACCTGGTGCCATCACCTTCTTCCCAGGAGAGGCTCCCTCCAAGACTGGGCAGGTGCGAACATGGGCAGTGACGGGTAGGACGGCGGCCTGACTTTGAGTGTCAGCGAAGACAAAAGCGATGTCAGGAAGTGGACATGTATGGGGCCAGCTGTCAGGAAGAAGCAATCCAAGGAGACAGCCTGGTGTTACCGGATTAAACTGAGGCCCAGGAAGGAGAGGCAGAGGTTTGGCTGACGGAGCAGGGGGTATTGTGGGTAGGTGTGCTCTCCCAGATAGTGACCCTGCCTGGCCCCTCTGCCCCCTCTTCTGATTGCTTCCCATCCCACTCTCCTCCCTTTGCCTGATTGGATTCTCAAGGGAGTTAACCTCGCTGGCTCCCTCTGCTCCCAGCTTGTTACGGATCGGCCCCATTACCTATCGTTACCCGAGTCAAACCTCCAGATCCAGATGTGGTTATGACATTGGCAGTGAAAGAGAGACCCTTCTTCCTGGCTTTTCTTTTGTCTCTCCGTTGCTTTGTTGCAAAGACCTAGTGAGAGACAGAGAGAGAGAGAGACTGACCCATAGTCAGACAGGGAATTGAAAGGAACCAACCCAATCCTCTCTCCTTCAATTCAACTGGTTCATATTTCTGCCCTTGCCGTGGATCGAATCTGTGTCCTGCCCTGTGACTGGGGGTGGGGGAATTGAGTGAGGGAGAAGCCTTCCTTCCATCACAGAGAAACCACTTGGAGAAATGTTTAGACAAAAGCAAGACTCAGAGACCCTCTCCCTACTTCAGAGGGGATCTGTCCCTTTATTCATAGGCTCGGAGGCTGACTGCCCATGCCCACACAGGCCCAGGCTGGAGCTTCCCTGAGTATCAGAGGTGACAGCACCTCAGGACAAAGTACAACTATTGTGCCTTGGGCTGATCACTACTTTCTTTGTTTGGGGCCACAGCTGGCTGCTGGCCACCTTTTACGTTCTTCTCCACCCCACCCCTGTCCCTCTCTCCCCTCCCACTCCTCCCTCCCCCGGAACACCTTCCCCTTCCTCCTAGGCTCCTTTTGAACTGTGCAGAGCCTTATGCTGAGGCCTCCCCAGCCCTGAGTGTGGCTGAGGTTGTCTCTCAAGGGGACCAAGTATGACCTCTGTTTGAGCTACTCTCTGCTCCGTGCCCCATTCCACACCATGTTGTTGGGTGATCTTGGAAATCTCTGTGCCCTTGGGATTCTCTGGAGGGACAGTCTGCCCTGACATTTGCTGCCCTGAAGCCACCTACGGAGGGAGGATAAGTGAAATTAAGTCTGTGGATTAAGCTGGTGGGAAAAGAAGGTACTATGGAGACATGATATGGTCTTATGAGTACTGATTTGTGTTTCTTATTCCCATTTTTGAAGACCCCAGAGCGTTGGGTTTTTAGTTCAATGATAATGTGGGCATTGGCTGGGTCTGTGCTGGTGTGTTATTGGGAAAGCTGGTGATACCACGTTAGGGGATGGGATCCAGAGTCAAACCCCTACTCTGAGTCTCTACCAGGTTGTGTCTCTGAAATAAATGGTGGAGATGGGAGACTCCCTCGCCCCTTCCCAGTCAAAATCCCTCCGATCAGGCTGCACTTCTGCTTCCCTCTCTTGTCTGGTTCCCTGGGTATAGCTCAGAGGGGGAACCTCAGACAGGTCGTTTGTAACACACATTGCTGAATGCCACCAAGGGGGATGGTTGGTTCACATTGGGGAGAGTCCTGGGGCTGTTAAGTGACAATTAATGGCCACATCTCCTTGGAACTCCTTCACCTTTCTCCCAGTTTCAGGGTCCTTCATTAAGATCTCCTCTTCAGACCTCTCCGGGGGCAAAGGAAGGCTGTGATGAGAAGGAATATGGAAGTCCTGCCACTAGGAGCCCCTGTCCTGGTCTCTGCCGCCCTCAGGGTAGGGTTGAGGGAGGGGACTCTGCCAACATGCCCACATCTTCTGCTCTGAGGGTTTGAGAAGTGGACCAGTTTGGGCAAGGAGGAAGTCGAGCAGCCTGCCTTCCATGTCCCTGGCAGCAGCTTGGAGCACGAAGCCTAGGTGAGGAGGTCGGCCTGGGAGGGGGGGCCTTGAGCCAGCAAATAAATGTTTGCTAAAAAGTAAACTGTAGAAAGATCTTGTCCCTGCCTCTGGGAAGCCTTGCCAGGTGGTGGAGACAGGACCAGAGGCATGAATGATGGAAAGGGTAGGATAGGGTTGGGGCAGGGAGCCTGCTCCTCTGCTCATAAGGGCCTCAGGACACCAATCCTGTGGAAATGGGATACTAACGGGGTAGCCTAGCACTCCCACCAAAACATCGCACTATGTGCTGAGGTGGCGGGCTGGCTAGGTAACCTCTTTGGATCATTTTGGTCAACTTGGGCGAGGTTGCTACATTCCCATCCTCTCTGAGCCCAGCTTTCATTCTCAGCCTAGGTCTCCACAGAGGCTACATCAGCCGCAGGACAGGCCCTGGCCAGATTTACATAATAAATAATAAGACTGGCTGGTACCTCTCTTCCCACAGGTATCAGAGTCCCCCTTTGCTCTCTGGGGGAGCCCCGGGAACTGCTGGGTCAAAGCCCAACCAGGAATTTTTCCAGGCTGGTTCTTATAGGCAAGGGTGGGGTGGTGGGGGGCCTTGGGGAACACTTAGAGAAGACATGGGGAGTTATGGGAGTGCAGGGGTTTGAAGGAAGGGAGAGGAGAGGGGTGGAAGAGGGAGAAGAGAGGCAGCCAACTGGGAGAAGAAGGCAAGGGATCCTGGGGGGTCTGGGGGTGCTGAGGACAACTTCCCAATTCTGTTCAGAAGAGAAGAGAAGCTGTGAGCCTGGGTTGGAGCTGAGGGAAGCCTTGGCCCCCAGCCTGGTGGGAGCTCCGGGCAGCTGGCCTACAGACGTTCCTTAGTGCTGGAGAGTAGGTTTGAATCATCACTTAGGCCCTGGCCTCCATCCGCCCCACCAGCGCCCCTGGCCTCAGTTCCCTGGCAACATCTGGGTGGGGGGAGCAGAAACAAGGGCCTCTGTCTGACCAGCTGCCTTTCCCTTTGGGCCCTGCCAGACTCCACCGTGCATACGTGGTCTCCAACAGGTCCTCTTCCCTCTGGGCTACTGACTAACCCCAGAACCACATGCTTTTCGTTCTCAGTCCCGCAAAGTTGGTGCCAAATAATTCTCCCGCGGAAGCCTCCCTGGATACTTCCCAAAGGACTCTGGTCACCCCAGCCTGTTGGCTGCAGCTAACTCTGGTGAGGGTTCCAGATGGGCACATTGTCTAGGTGGATACACCAGGCCCTCTGTGCCTGTCACTGGGTTCTCTGCATATGGGGGCCACTCGAGTCTCAAAAATGGCACTCTTTGAGAGGTCAGAAATGGGGGCGGTCCGGGGTAATCTTTCATCCTCATCCTGAGGCCCATTCCCTCTTGAGCCGGAGCTGGGGTATGCAGACGGTAGTCACTAGGGGGCGCTCGGTCACCACTGGGAAGCTGAGTGAACTTGGTTGAGCAGCGTCTGCGTGAGGACGCGTGAGAGTGTGAGTGTGTGCGTGTGGGGAGAGGAAGCTGAGAGTGTTGGAGGTGGGGTGAAGGCCAGGGGTTACCCCAGGACTCCAGTAGATTTGTGTTTCCCTATCTCCACTATTTCCTGTCCGATCCCCGCGCCCCCTCCAATATTCCCAGCAAAAGAGAACAGCTTTGTAGTCCTTTCCGCACAGAAACCTCACTTTCGTGTTCCCGCTCTGCAAAGCCGCGAGTGAGACTCAGGGCATAGGGGGAGCGGATGGGTAATTTTCAGGCTGTGAAGCTTGGTGGGGGCCGAGCTTTCCCTTTACTGGGGTGGATGGGGGGAGGGGGTGTAGGCTTCACTAGGTATCCCCAGGGGAAGGAAGCGCCTGGGGGTCGAGCCGAACACCAAGCGGCTGGAGGCAAAGGGCTATGGCTCCGCCTCGGGGCGTGTCGGAGGCGGGGTCATGCGGGCGGGGAGGAGCCAGACCTTTTTTTTGGGGCGGCTGGTAGCGGTGAGGAGCGCAGAGGCTTGGGGCAGCCAGGCTGCGGGGAGGCCGCAGCGCCGGGGGCGAGTAGAGCCGGCAGCAGCGGCGCTTGGTCGGAAGACGCGGCGGCGAGGCAGACGAATCCGCGGAGTCACCAGTCAGGGGGTCTCCGCACTGGAATATGATTTTCATTTATCCAGGGTTTATCCTCCTTTTTTCTTCAACATTTTAAAAGACCATATTCTTTTCCGTTTTAATTTATTTTTGATTCCCATTCCCCGCTTAAATCGGGCCGACCGTTTGGGGAGATTGCTTCTGTACTCCCCCAATCACTCCGGATTTTGGAAACCAGCAGAGAGAAGAAAGAGATAGCAAGAGCTCCGGAGAGAAGTCGAGGAAGAGAGAGAGACCGGGTCAGAGAGCGCGCGCGGGAGAGCGAGTGACGAGAGGGACAGGGGTAAAGTGAGTGACCTGCTTTTGGGGGTGACCGCCAGAGCGCGGCGTGAGCCCTCTCTCTCAGGATCCCGCATCAGACCAGCAGCGCTGACCGACAGACAGACAGACACCGCCCCCCGCCCCAGCACCCACCTCCTCCGCGGCCAGCGGCCGACGGTGGACGCGGCGGCGAGCCGCAGGCAGGAGCCGGAGGCCGCGCTCGGAGGCGAGGTGGAGGGGGTCGGGGCTCGCGGCGTTGCACTGAAACTTTTGGTTCAACTTCTGGGCTGTTCTCGCTCCGGAGGAGCCGTGGTCCGCACCGGGGCAGCCGAGCCGAGCGGAACCGGGAGAAGTACTAACGCGGGCCGGGAGGAGCCCCAGTCCGAGGAGGGGGAGGAGGAAGAAGAGAAGGAAGAGGAGAGGGGGCCGCGGTGGCGACTAGGCTCTCGGAAGCCGGGCTCATGGACGGGTGAGGCGGCTGTGTGCGCAGACAGTGCTCCAGACGCGCGCGCGCCCCAGGCCCTGGCCCGGGCCTCGGATCGGGGAGGAAGAGGAGCTCGCCCAGGCGACGAAGAGAGCGGGCCGCCCCGCAGCCCGAGCCGGAGAGGGAGCTCAAGCCGCGCCGGCCCCGGCCGGGCCTCCGAAACCATGAACTTTCTGCTCTCTTGGGTGCATTGGAGCCTTGCCTTGCTGCTCTACCTCCATCATGCCAAGGTAAGCGGCCGTACCCGCCTGGCGCCTCGGGCAGCTGCGAGCGCCTCTCCCGGCTGGGGACGTGCGTGCGAGCGCGCGCGTGGGGGTTCCGTGCCCCACGCGGGTCCTTGGGCATCGGGCGCGCGGCTTCCCACTCTATCCTCTTACGTGTAGGGGGAGGGGGCGCGCGCTAGGTGGGAGGGCACCAGGATAGAGTCTCACCGCCCACGCGGGCCCTGCCCACCCACCAGAGTCACCGCACGTACGATCTGGGCCGACCAGCGGAGGGCGGGAGCCGCTGGAGGAGGCCGAGGGGGCTGGGCTTGCGCTGTCGCCGGCTGCTGAAGTTTGCTCCCCGCCGCTTGTCCCCGACGAACTGGAAGTCCGGGCAGCGGGGGCGGGAGCCGGAGCCCAGCGGGCAGGAGTGTGCTCGGACCTTGGACCGAAGGAGGGCTGAGAGCGTGAAGGGGGCAGGGCGCAGGCGCAAGAGGGGGCTTGCTGTCACTGCCGCCCCATCTCTTTGGCTCTCTCCACGAGTTTAGGAAAAGTTTTGGGGTGGATTGCTGCGGAGACCACCCCCTCCACCTCCGCCGGGCCACCTGTGCGGCACCACCCCGGTCGGTCCCCGCTCATGTCCCGCTCGGTGCTCGCCCCCCCCCCCCCCGCTCGGCCGGGCGCGCGCGGCGCGGAGCCGATTACATCAGCCCGGGCCTGGCCGGCCGCGTGTTCTCGGAGCCGCCGCGGCCCGAGCGGGGAGTCCCGGGCTGCGAGAGTCACCCCTCCCCCCGCCGGCTCTCCGCGGGAAGGTGACCTCTCGAGGTAGCCCCAGCGGGAGGACCCGGAGAACCACCCTGTCCCTTCCAGCCGTCCCCAGCCCTAACTCCCTGTGCTGGAGGAATCTCCTGACGCCCCTTCCCCATTTCCTCCCTAGCGTGAAAAAAAGCCCCGGCCCACCCTTTTATTTTTTTTATTCTTCTCTGCTGAGAAGACCCGCCGAACCTCTCTCCAGCCCCAGAGTCCAGGGAAAGGATGATCTCTGTCCGAGATGCCAGGTCAGGGTGCCAGAACCCACCAGGTGCATTGTCGAGACTCTACCTAAAGTCCCGGCAGTGACAGTCAGCTTCCCTCCCTTCCCCCACACTTCCGAGTGAGTTGCGCTTAAGCTTGTATGCGAGTGGGCCAAGGGAGGGTTTAAAGAGTGTCATTACCCCACTTTACACAGTTTGGAAAAACGATTTCAAATTTGCTGTTACATAGTTCGGAACTAACCCTCCCTGAACCTTTGGAAGGAGCTCCTGCCAGTCTTGCAAACACACTTTGTCCTAGTGAAATTAGACGTTAGAGCAGGAGCAGGTGGTTTTTTGCACTTCATACTTGCCCACCCAACTTGATTCTCAAAGCCACCCAAGGGGTCATTTTTCCACCTCTTCCTTAAACCTTCCCTCAGCCTGAGTCTGCTTGGGGAGAGGCAGAAGGAAGGAAATGGGCTGGGGTCCCTGCTGCCACCTGAGTTCCTCAGACCCTGGCACAAAGGCTTCAGCTCCAGGCCTCCAAGTGGGGGTGGGGGGGGGAGTGGCCGACTGGCCACAGTGTGACCTTCAGAGGCCCCCAGAGAAGGGCACCTGGCCCCTCCCTGCACAGAACCGCACCTCCCTGTGCCCCCTGGCCTCGTAGCGGGTATGAAGTTTCTGTTCACTTTCCTGGTTGGGGCCCAGGAGGAGTGGAGGGTGTACCTGGTTCATAGGGGGAAGCTGGGGGGGGGGGTCCTGGGATGGGTGAGGGGCTGAGGTGGAGACTCTGGGTGGCCCCCTGAGGGAGCTGCAGTTGGAGGCTATCCAGCTGGGAGTCTGGAAACTGTTATCTGACCTTGGCCCTGGGGGCAAGGCTGGAGGAACTGGGGTGCACTGGGGGTGTGTGGGAAGGAGAGGGAGCCAGACTGACTGTGAGACTTCCTCTCAGTGGGTTTGCAGTTCTGCGGGTTAGCAGTCGGCTCTGCTTTTCAGGATCTGCTGGAAAGAGGGGCAGGTGGGGTGGGCAGTTGGTGAGAAACGAAGACCCCCTGCAAGGGCTGGGAGAAGTCTGTACCCAGTGCTGTCAGGCCCACGTGGTTGGGCTTGTTGACCTTCACAGCTCCAGGGGAGAGGAGGACTGGTCTGGTGGGGGTGGGGAGGGCTGGGGGAGGCTTGGGGCCTTGGTACTGCAGGGGGCCCCCTAGGGGCTGGGCAATGTTAAGGCACAGAAGGCTTCCCTGGTTGCATTTGAGGAAGGTGCCCAGGTGAGAGGGACTTGGGGACCCCCTCAGTCTGGGAGGGAGGGGGAGCCAGGGAACAAGATCGGAGTGTGAAACCAGAAGTGTTGGAGCTGTGTTCAGGCCCCGTGAGCTTTGTGCTTGGGGGGCCGTGGGGCTCTGCCCTCCCCCAGGGCTTCCTCCCAGGTTTTACCCTCCAGGCAACCTGTGAGTTTGTTGAATATTCCTGCAGCCTGAAGAGTTTGGGTGGGGGAGGGTGATTGGTGCCCTTCAGCCCTCTACACCCCCTCCCTTCCCAGCAACAGCTCACCCTGGTATTTGTCACGTCAGCAGGAGAAGGTCACCATGTTGTTTTTCTGGCCCCCAGTCCCTCCTTCCTGCCCCAGTCCAAATTTGTCCTTTTTGACCTTAATACTTACCTGGGGCTTTGGACCAGGGAGTCAGGAGAGCTGAGAGGATTCACTTCTTTTAGCTCAGCTGTGGGCCAGTGAGAATGGGCAGAGGGAGCTGTGGGGAAGGGGCGAGGACCTGGACATTCTGGTGTTTTCCTACTGCGTTTTGAGTACCTCCCCCGCTCCCCAATGCACACAATGTCTGGTCAGTCTTTATCCTCTTTGGCTTCAGAATTGGAGCAGCCCAGGGGGGTGGGCAGGCTCTGTGCTTTGGGGGGCCTTGGAGAAGCCAGAGGCTGTGGGCTGGAAGGGCCAAGGGCTGGGAGGAGGAAGCAGGGGCAGGGTGGCCAGGCCTGGGTCCCCCTGCACGTGCCAGTGCCTCACTCTTCTGTTTTGTCCTCAGTGGTCCCAGGCTGCGCCCATGGCAGAAGGAGAGCAGAAAGCCCACCAAGGTAAGTCCCCTGCCTCTCGGATGGGGTCCCTTGACTCCTCCTGGGGTTGGGTGGGGAGGCCCAGTTTGTTCTTTTACGCTCTGTGACAGGGACCAGGAAAGGATGAAATTAACCCTTCCTTCTGGAGAACTCTCTTCCTTGTTCAGGCCTCTACTAGGGATAGGACTTTTTCTACTGTTCTTTCCAGTAAAGTTTTCTTTGGAGAGGGAGCTGTGAGCACAGGCCAGGAAGACAAATAATGTTCAAGGGTCCCAGATGTCCGTCTGTCTCCCCAGGGAGGATGGATGCTCCCTGTTGCTTCCAACCCAGCATGTCTCACCAGTGGGGCTTCGAGGAGGAGCTGTGGCCCTTGCTGTCAGGGAGCTGGCTGTGCGCGAGCTGGAGGTGCCAAGGGCCCAGCCTCATGGGACCCCGTCCCCCAGTTTGCATTCTTTTGGGGTAGAGAGAGAAAGCCCTATGGCCTCCCTCTGCCCTCCTGGTGGAGGAGGTTTGGGTGCTGTGAACTTCCTCCCTGGGCCAGCAGAGGGCTGACTGTAGCTCCAAGGCGCCCCGCCCCCCTGCCCAAGCCCCGTGGCCTGCCTGGCCTGCCTTTTGTTTGCCTCGTTTGGTGTGGGGAGCCTCCCATTGCTCTAGGGATGTCCAGGCTCTCTCCACTACTGCATGTGGCCTCTGCTCCAGCCTGGAGGAGAGGTGCCCAATGCTACTCCCCCAGCTCCCTACCTCTGAGGAGGGAAGGCCCTGGGGTCTTCCTCCAGGTGAGTTTCCCTGACCTAAATCCCATAGACCCAGGGTAGTGGCCAAGGGCTTGTGGTGATGCCCAGCCAGATCATCCTCTCTCCTGGCCCGGGAACCCTTTCCTGGCTCAGGGCCTGGCTTTCTGGCCACTCCAAGGCCTGTGCCACTGACAGGCCACCCGCTCCCAGTGTTCCCACCCCCTCAGCCTCCCAGTGGTCCCTGTGGCCTGGGAGAGGCAAGACAAATGGCCTTTGTTCGTTGGGGGAAAGTTGTCTCCGAGAAGCGAGGAGAACCGTGGCGGCCCGATGTTGGAGCGCACTGTGTCGGTGCCCTGTGCGGCAGCAGCAGGGCGGCCCCCGTGGGGGCCGTGGCCAGGGTGCACAGGGCGCTGGTGGGGCTGCCTGCTTCACCTCCTCCCAGGCCTTGGGGATTCTAGGGAGCTCACCCAGGGCATCCTCATCCAGGGCCTTTTTACCCTCCACTGTCAGCCACCTGGCCCAGGCCAGACTTTTCTGCTTTCCTGTCCTGAATGGGACCTGTGGCCCTGAAGCCTGGGCTGCCTCTGTCCCCAGCCACGACTGAGTATCATGTCACGGCTTCTTGATTAGTCATCTTCTTCAGTGTAGACTTGGCCTAAAAAACAACTTCTTCAGATCCCTGGTCTTGCTTATACTCTTTTCGATGATGCTTTACCTTAGCCCTTTTGGGGGGTGGAGGAGAATTCTGTGCCCATTGCCTGGATCGGGGAAATAGAGACTCAGGCAAGGCCTGAGGCTGGCTTGGGGGCCCTCACTGCTCTTTCTGTGTTCGTGCCTGTGGCCTCCCCCTCCCACTTCTCTCAACTCTCCAGCCCCTCTCCAGCTCCCTGTGGTGCGCACAGCCCCTGGGTTGGGGGGGTGGAGGGGAGGGGAGGCTCTGGCCCCTGGGGAGAGGTAGCCTTCGTGAGGCTGCAAACCTCGTGTTACCTGGGCTGAGGAAAGGGAGCTTGTTTGGGAGGCCGGAAATGGAAGGCAGAACCCCGCATTTCTGCCTCTGTTTCAGTATCTTGAGAGATCAGCCCAGCCCGCTCACAGGGATGTGCAGAGTCGGAGGCACAGAGAGGGAGGGACTGGCCCTCGGCCACACCAAGTCATGGCTGGAGCCTGCCTCCTGCTGACTGGGTGCTGCTCTCTCCTCCCGTCTAAGGGAAACTCGTTTCAGGGACGAGGTTGCTGTGTGTGTGGTGGCGGGGGGCGGGGTGGGGGGTGGCGGTGATAGGGAGTGGCAGGCTGGGCCACAATTTGGAGTAGTCATTCCAGAGTCCTGAGTTTATTTATTCTCAAGGGCCCGCCCCTGTGGCCCAGAATTACCCCTTCATGCTCCGATGCACCTCAGGCTCCACCGCCAGCCTGGGAAGCTGTCTTTGCCCTGGTCTCCCTCCAGATCAGCTTCTAGATGTGCTCCGTGGCTGCAGTGGCAGCACCGTTTTTTCCATGATGCAAGCAGTTTGCCCTCTTGGGCGGGGTTATCGGCGGCTGGCAGCGCCTGCACCGCATGCCCGCCCACTGCCACCTGCTGATTCCAAGCAGCCCTGGACCTGTGCTGCTGGCCCCTGTCCCCTCAGCCCGTGTCTGGGGAGGGGTCTGGCAGGTGACAAGGTGCCCTAAAGCCTCCCCTCTGTTTTCATAGGGCAACCGCTAGGGAAGGCTTTGATGTCGGAGCTGATTTTAACTCTACCACTTACTAGCTGCAGGGCCTCAGGGCAAGCTACTAAGCCTCTCAGAGCCTCCAGTTCCACATTTGTAAAATGGAGGTCCGTCCCACTAGAACCTCATAGTAGAGGATCATCGTCTGAGGGGACAGCTATGGACTACTGGACACCGTGCCCAGCCACGTGTTCATTAAATGGGTGTTGGTAGGTTGGTAGGGTACGGCAGTGGCTGTGGAGAGGTTGTACGGAAATGGGGAGTAGGTTGGCCAAGCTGGCTGTTCCCCTTTATTGTGGGAGGCTTAGAGTACCCCCACCCCTGCACAGGTATGCTGCTACTCAAACCATCCTCTGGCAGGAAGGTAGGCCCAGGAACTGGCGTGGCTGTCATAGCGAGGCGGGGTGGGGGGGTCAGATATGGCAGGCCGTCTCCCGTGGAGCCTGACAGCACCCTGCGACCTGCGGCATAGGAACAGGCCGTCTGCAGTGTTGACGGAACGCTGGGGGGAGGACTTCACCACAGCTGGAGGGACTCAAGTTCGAGTCGTGGAAGGACTTGCCCAATAGTGGGCGCCTCTCACGGAGGCCCTGAGGAGTGGCCTCACAAAGCCCGGTGGAGCTGGGGGCCGGCCATCTTCCGTGTGACCTGCTGGCCTGACGTTTCATCCCCTCCCACACAGTGGTGAAGTTCATGGATGTCTACCAGCGCAGCTACTGCCGTCCGATTGAGACCCTGGTGGACATCTTCCAGGAGTACCCCGACGAAATCGAGTACATCTTCAAGCCGTCCTGCGTGCCCCTGATGCGGTGCGGGGGCTGCTGCAACGACGAGGCCCTGGAGTGCGTGCCCACGGAGGAGTTCAACGTCACCATGCAGGTGGGCGCCCGTGAGGAGCGGGGCAGGAGGATGCTTGAGAGGAAGAGCCAGACTTGCCTTTTCAGCTCCTGACCCTGAGTCAGCCGGGGGAGGGGTGAGGGTTCTTGTCACCTGGGGAGAAGAGATGCCTGCATCGCCCAGTCCAGGTTCCCACCAAGCCCCAACCGCCTCCTCCTCCCTGACCTTTGCCCCCTGGGTTCGAGAGGAGGGGGCATCTGTGATGGGAGCCTGTCTTGCCCTCCATCTCTCTTTGGGGCTCTGTTTGGGAAACTGGGTGAGCATGGTTTGTGGGGAGTTTCAAAGCCAGGTGTTGGGTGCTGCCTGGTGACAAGGTCCACATTAGCCTGGACAGGGAGGTGGGAGGGAGCTCTGAGACCCCAGGGTGAGGGTCTCTTGGGTTGCTACCAGGGTCAGGGTGAGGCCTAGAAGGGATGAAAGGAGGGGAGGGATGGGGAATGGCAAGAACCTAGGACCTGAATTCCCAGCCTGGCCAACCCTTGCAGCTGGGTCTGCCCTCAAGAGGAGCAGGGGCTCCTTGAGGTCAGCAGGGCTGGGGGAGCTGGGATGGGCCCGAGGCTCTTTCTGGTAGAGCCCCTGGTCCGCCCACCTCCACCACCCATCCCTGCTCTGCAGAACCCCCGGGTGCTGAGTGGCAGGAGCCACTGGGGTGTCCCACCTGGGTATGGCTGGCTGGGTCACTAACCTCTGTGATATGCTTTCTCTTCTAGATTATGCGGATCAGAATTCACAAAGTCCAGCACATAGGAGAGATGAGCTTCCTACAGCACAGCAAATGTGAATGCAGGTGAGGATGGGGTCACGGGTTGATTTGTTCGGCAGATGGCTGTCTGCTCTATGCTAGGGTTCCGCACGTTCCTTGTGTTAGCCCATTTCCACTTTCCAAGTGCCTTGGGCATTTCAATTTTACTTCACTGTGCCTCAGTTTCCACACCTGTAAAGCAGGTACAATAATAGTACGTACCTCATACCACTGTTATAAGGATTGAGTTATACGTAAAGAGATTAAAACTGTATCTATCATAGATACAAAGTTGTTTTCATTAGTATTAGTACTGTTACTGTCATTGCCATCTGAACCCCTCTCTGTTTTGTTCTTTTCTCTTTCTCTACCCACTGCAGACCAAAGAAAGACAGAGCAAGGCAAGAAAAGTAAGTGGCCCCGACTTGAGTTCTCCTTCTCCTTGCCTGGTTTTCTTGGTTTGGGCTCTCGGCTTCCTCTGTCGGGGTCTGACGGCTCCGCTGGGTCAGGGAGCTGGCCTCATGAGGACCGTGGTTGCAGCAGTGGGATGGGGCAAATCCAGGACTGCAGCTCCAGACTTAGTGACAGAACACAGCTTGGAGCCTGGCGCTTTGTTTGGGAGAGGCGATGTGTTCCAGGTCTCTGGGTCATCCCTGGTCAGGACGTGTGGTTTTGGTGTGTTGAGGGGCAGCGTGCACACTGGCCCCCTGGCTTGCTGCGGCCTCCCGTCACCCACCCATGGTGGGGAGAGGGAGTGGGTGGCAGAGAGGCCAGCTCTTGTGCGTGAGGGGAAATGGCCTCTGTGGTGGCTGCTGTGGTGGTGCAATTGGCTTTGGGGCCAGCTGGGGTGTTTTCCTGGTGCGTGCCCTCCTGTTAGAGTGAGGCCGGCCAGAGACACTCAACCCTCTCGGCAGGAAGAAAGAACTGACTGAATTGTTCGTGGTCATTTTCTGAGGCTTCCATGGCTCAGTGTGGAGGGTCGAGACAGGATGGAGCGGGGGCAGAGGGCAAGGTCTGGGGCAGTGAGACTTCGAGGCAGGTGAGTAGCTCGCCTGGGGGAGGAGTCTGCAGGAAGAGACTGAGAGAGAGAGCATCTGTGTTCTTCCCTCCCCACTGCCCCGCCACCCTGTCTGCCCAGGATTCTGGAGACATCGAAGCCCCCCAGGCCTCACCCCTTTCCTCTTCTCTGAGTCCCCAGCTTCCAGGATTTGTCTGGCTACTAGAGAGAGAAGAGGGAGAGTGGGCATGTGTGTGTCAAGATCGTTCTCCTTCTAGCATTTTCTCTCAGCTAGAGGGAATAGCCTTGCCCCTCTCCTCAGCCCCTTCCTCCTTCTTTCCTGTCCCGTGGCAGACACTCTGAGGGGCATCCTCGGGGTCTGGCTGGTGAGGAGAGTGCTGTTTCCCTGGACAGTGCCAGGCTTCAGCCTGCCCCCCTCGCCCACTCCCCAAGTGCCTGCTTTTCCCACAGGGAGAGTGGGGGGCTTGCCTGGACTCAGAAGGGAGTCTGGTAAGATGGAGTAGCAGGCTTTGACAGGCTGGGGAGAGCGCTCTCTGCCAAGTGATGCCCAGGCGCCTCCTCCCCACGCCTCCCTAACTCCCACTCCACCCTCCTGCCAGCACGCCCCGGGCTCTGAGGACACCCAGCCCCACTCTCAGCCCAGGTTATGGCTCAGGCGGGCTGATGCCTTTTATGTGCCACCCTTGGTTTTGTGCCAGCCCCCCGTGGAGCTGCCCCCCCTCATTCCCAGAGGCAGGACCCCTGGAGGGACCCTTTTGCTATTGCACTTGGAAATGAAGGCAGAAGGCGCCTGAAGCACAGCCAGCAAGCCCCTCCCTGCCCCCTGCCAAGTCAGGCCTCTGACCTCACCAAACTCTGGTCTACCTTTTACAGCCCCACCCCCACCCCCGACCTTCAGGGTCAGACTTATACAGGGTCACTGGGCAAAGAGCCTGGGGCCCAGCACCACCGTGAGCGTGGAGGCCTTGGGGCCTGTGCACTCCAGCCAGCCTCTGCTCCCCACACAAAGCCTTGCCCAGGGCTGGGTTTGCCACCCCAGGGTGGCCAAAGTGAGCAGAAGAAGCCATCCAATGCTTGCAGCCCCAACCCGTGAGTGCGCTCAAGCTCTCCCCTAGAGCCCACCTGCCTCTGGCCCCCAGCATGTCCTGTGCCCTGCCTTCCTCACAGCTGCTTTTCCTCTCCCCTGCCCCCACCCCTCTGGCTCTGTTTTTTTATTTTCCAGAAAATCAGTTCGAGGAAAGGGAAAGGGGCAAAAGAGAAAGCGCAAGAAATCCCGGTATAAATCCTGGAACTTGTACGTGGTGCCTCTGCTGTCTCATTCCCTGGAGCCTCCCCAGAGCCCCCAGTCTAACTCCTGCTCACAGGACCTCTTAATCCTCCACGCCTCCTCGCTCCCTCCCTGGCTCTCATCGTTCCCTCTGCCCCAGTGTCTCTCTCTCTCTCTCTCTCTCACTCACTCCACTAATTGGCACCAATGGGCAGATGCGGTGGTGGCGTTGCTGGCCCCGGGCTGGGGGCGGGTGGGCAGAGCGGGCCTGGAGGAATCAGGGAGGGGCTCTGGCTCGGCTGGGCACCGCCTTTCTCTCACCCACTAGACATCGGTGGCGGGCCGTGTCTGCGTGGGGGCCCGGCACTGGCGCCTGTGCACCAGCTGGCCGCCACTGCTCTAGGCTTCTGTGCATGTCTGGGAGCCGAGGGTGGTGAGGAGGGCAGATGTGGTGTGAGGAATGGGCTCGGATGACATGGGGCAGCTTGTTGCTGGCTGAAGGAGCAGGTCGGGTGGGGTTAGGCACCATCTGGTGCCTCCTCTCATGGACTCGGAGCTTCTGGAGGGGATCCCCCTATTGTGGCTCAATGCACGGTGCCCACAGAGGCCTCCCTGTGGGGCGGCAGCTTCTTCTGGGCCAGAGGCTGTGGTGGGCCCCGCTCTGGGCCCTTTGTCACACCCTGTGTCAGCCCACCTGTGGTGGAGGGGCCTGGGGGTGAGCCCCCGCACAGGGAGAAGGTAGCCCCGGATTGCCGCCCCGGCAGGTGAAGAGTCAGGTGTGCTCTCTTTGGGGCAGCAGCTGCTGGGGCCCTGCGGCCTGAGACTTGCACGCGTCCCCACGGGACAGCGCCACCCTGCGGCAGCCCTCTCCTTGCACTCTCTGCCCGTCTGTGTCCGCCTCTCCCGCGGGCAGGCTTCCTCGCCAGCGCTGCCTCTTTCTGCCGCGCTCTCTGTCTTCCACTGCAGCGCTCGCCCCTTCCAGGGCATGGAAGGGCGTGGGGTCCCCCAAGCCAGGTGGGGGCCCTGCTGCGCATACGTTAGAGGGTTTTGCATGGTTTTTTTTCTCTCTCTCTGCTGACGCTCTAGCTTAGATGTCTTTCCTTTTGCCTTTTTGCAGTCCCTGTGGGCCTTGCTCAGAGCGGAGAAAGCATTTGTTTGTACAAGATCCGCAGACGTGTAAATGTTCCTGCAAAAACACAGACTCACGTTGCAAGGCGAGGCAGCTTGAGTTAAACGAACGTACTTGCAGGTTGGTTCCCAGAGGGCAAGTGAGTCAGAGAGGGGCTTCACACAGAGCTGGAGAGAGAGAGAAAGAGAGAGAGCGAGCGAGAGCGAGCGAGCGAGAGAGAGCGGGTACCTGAGAAGGGCCAGCCGCTTGCTTGGCTTCTAGCTGCCTGCCTGGTGACTACTACCTTCTTGGCTCTCGCGGTGGGTGGCAGGTGCTGGCCTGGCCTGACGGGGCCCCTCAGAGGTTGCCCTGGTTGACTGAGTGGGTAGACTGGTGTGGCTCAATGTGGTGGTGTGGACGCAAGCTGAGTGTTGTGTCCCGTGGTCCTGCTCGTGGTGGCTGTTTGTCTTGATACTGTGATTGCTACCTTCGCTACTGTCATTGAGAACCCCTCCTGATACGGGGGGCGCTGCAGACTACAAAGCACAAACACTGTCTGGGGGGCCTCACCCTCTAAAGTCTGCATCACTAGGATTCTCACACCTCAGTGCCTCTCCATAGGGGGCAGGGGTTGAGTCCCTCCTCATACTGGCCTCTGGAGGGCATGGGCCCTGGCTGTTGGTTTAGGGCGGGTAGGAGATTTAACATCTGGGGACAAAAGATTTCTTTAATGCTCCAGTAGCTACAGCAATAACCCCTAAGAGCCCACATGTTTCCAATGCCCCAGGACGAACGGAGGGAAGGTCAATGCCCACTTCCCTAACACTAGACTATGAACCAACTCCTCACACATGGGCTTGGTTTTTATGCACCTGTGTGACCCCCTGCCAAGGCATCTGTTCCTCGTCCACAGTGGGGATCACGGAAGTGTCAAATGTGTGAGTGAATACCTAAGCAAGTTCAGAGAGTGAAGGTCAGGAGCACAGGACCATGACGGGTGGCTGGCAATCTTCGGATGTGTCACCTGGCGTTTATACCAGTCTGGCCTGTGCTCCAAGGCAGGGAGCCCTCCGGGCCAGTGTAAGGGCCACCGAAGGAGAAGGGGCTTTTATGGGGATACCCCAGGCAGGGCCAGGGTGTCCCCTGGCTAGTCCCGATGCTTCATTAACAAAGTCCCTGGAGTGTGGCTACCTCTTCCCACCCACCATGTTCCTGTACTCGTGGGTGTTCAGGGGACGCTGGGCACCAGGCCTTGGGGTGTTGCTGTGGAGCTCTGTTTGTCTTGGTGGTGTGTGAAGACGGGAAGTGTATACTAGTGTTGGTGGTGGGGGCTCAGCCTAACTCCAGGAGTGGATGAGGGGTCTCCACACCCCCTGGGAGCCTTGGGGGAGATCAGGGACTTGCCATTTTAGGGTTCTGTAGAGATTATTCTGAAGAGAGACTGTCTGGGATGGGGCGTCTGAAGTGACCTGGTAGCTAACTGAAGTGACCCCAGCTTCCCGAGACCTCCTCCAGGCCCTGACTTGGCTATATGGGGAAACTCAGTACCTCAACTAGAGGGTTAGGACCTCCATTCTCAGACCCAGAAGGGTATGAGCCCCTGCTCTGATCCCTCCTCTCAGTGGGGAGGGTAAAAGAGGATCAGCCCAGGGATGGGGACACGACAAGAAACTTCTTGGAGTCTGCTCTGTTTCAGTGTGAGTAGCGCAGCCACCAGCTGCCTCTCCCACCCTCCGTGAAACAGCTGGTGGGGGAGAAGAGGCAGCCTGGTACCCAGGGTCTGCCGCTGCCAGTGAGCTTGAGAAAGATGAGGCCCATAGCTGAGGCTGGGAGGTTGGGGGGGAGTGGAGAAGGGCGTAGTGTCCCCCGCCTTCCTGGGCTGCCAGGCGGGGGAGGCTGTCTGCCTCACCACCAGGTCCTGTCACCTGGCCCTAACCCCCAGCCTCCGTTTCCACTCCCTGCAGATGTGACAAGCCAAGGCGGTGAGCCGGGCTGGAGGAAGGAACCTCCCTCAGGGTTTCGGGAACCAGACCTCTCACCAGGAAAGATGGATACAGAATGACTGATACAGAAACCACGCCGCTGCCACCACACCACCATCACCATTGACAGAACAATCCTTAATCCAGAAACCTGAAATGAAGGAAGAGGAGGCTGCGCAGAGCACTTTGGGTCCGGAGGGCAAGACTCCGGCAGAAGCATTCCCGGGCGGGTGACCAAGCACGGGCCCTCTTGGAATTGGATTGCCATTTGATTTTTCTTGCTGCTAAATCGCCGAGCCCGGTAGAGAGTTTTATTTCTGGGATTCCTGTAGACACACCCACATACATATGTTTATATATATATATTATATATATAAAAATAAATATATATATTTTATATATATAAAATATATATATTCTTTTTTTTTTAAATTAACATTGCTAATGTTATTGGTGTCTTCACTGGATGTATTTGACTGCTGTGGACTTGAGTTGGGAGGAGAAGGTTCCCATCCAGATCCCAACAAGGAAGAAGACGGGAGGAGAGGCTCTGGCGTGATCTTTTCGTCCCTCTTAGGGAAGCCAGTGTCCCCTCCCTTGCCTGGGAACATGCAAGGCCAGGGCATGGGGGCAAATTTGGCCTGCTTCTGGGAACACCGACAAACCCAGCCCTGGTTCTGAGCCTCTACCCCAAGTCAAACGGACAGAAAGACAGACGACAGGTACAGGGACGAGGATGCTGGCTCTGACCAGGAGTTTGGGGAGCCTCAGGACACTGCTGTGCTTTGGGGATCCCTTTCACGTGCTGCACGGGCAACTTACCCCAGGGGCACTGCCTGGAAGATTCAGGAGCCTGGGCAGCCTTCACCGACTCTCGCTGGCCTCTGAGACGCCCGCCCAGGTGGCCGCCGCCAGACGCCCTGGCGGAGAGCAGAGAGACACTGTTGGAGGAAGAGCAGCCCGGGACACTCGCCGTCTGCGGGAGGGGCCTCTTGCCTTGGCCGTTGGCCTGCTCCCCTTGCCGGGTGCAGCCCGGGGGCCTGAAGTCCTCAGACCACTGAAACCACTAGTTCTGTCCCCCAGGAGACTTGGCTCTGTGTGTGTGAGTGGTTAACCCTCCTCTGCCCCCCATCCTACCCTTCCGCGGCACAGAGAGACAGGGCAGGATCCACATGCCCACCATGGAGGCAGAGAAAAGAGAAAGTGTTTTATATACGGTACTTATTTAATATCTCTTTTTAATTAGAAATTAAAACAGTTAATTTAATTAAAGAGTAGGGTTTTTTCAGTATTCTTGGTTAATATTTAATTTGAACTATTTATGAGATATATCTCTCTCGCTCTCACCTTGCTCTCTCGTTTGTACTGGTCTTTGTGTATAAAACTGATGTTTCCAGTCTCTCCTCCCTGATCGGTGACAGTCACTAGCTTGTCCTGAACAGATATTTAATTTTGCTAACGCTCAGCTCCGCTCTACCCCTTCTTTCCCCTGGTTCCCCACCACACATTCCTTTGAAATAAGGTTTCAATATACATCTACATACTATATATATATTTGGCAATTTGTGTTTGTATATATATATATGTTTATGTATATATGTGATTCTGATAAAATAGACATTGCTATTCTGTTTTTTATATGTAAAAACAAAACAAGAAAAAATAGAGAATTCTACATACTAAATCTCTCTCCTTTTTTAATTTTAATATTTGTTATCATTTATTTATTGGTGCTACTGTTTATCCATAATAATTGTGGGGGAAAAGATATTAACATCACATCTTTGTCCCTAGTGCAGTTTTTCGAGATATTCCGTAGTACATATTTATTTTTAAACAGCAACAAAGAAATACAGATATATCTTTAAAAAAGCATTTTGTATTAAAGAATTTAATTCTGATCTCAAAGCTCCTCCTGGTTTCTCCTTCTCCATTGAATCTTTGTCCCAGACTTCCTCCTGCCCCTGTGCCTCCTCCCCTGGGGGACATGGCATTTGTTTTAGGCCTGGGAAGGGGGGTCCCAGGCACGTGTATAACATACGGCATAACCTTCCTCGCTGAGCTGGGGGCAGAGTCCTTACGTTCTGGCTGGGCCGTTCCTGGGGAAACTGCCCGTTCTCTGCTTTGGTATAGCAGGGTGGGGCGCTCTGGGAACGGGTGGGAGAGAGAGCTCCGTAGACAGAGCCTGGGGCTCCGCAGTGTGTCCTGCTACCTTAGGAATTGTGTGGTCCTAGCCCTGCACCTCGGTCAAGGAAGGAACTGGCATTTGGTCAGAGCCAGGGAAAGGGGAGAGGCTGGCTTTGGCTGTGGGGCCTGATTGGCTGCAACGGGCTGGGATTGAGAAGGGGGCACTCCTGGGGGCCTGGACTCCACTGTGTGCTTCAGTTTTACTTACTGAGCCCTGCAGTTCCTTGAGTCCCTGGAAGGTAGACCCACAGTTCTGGTTGCCCCTGAGGGGTCTTCTCTCCTGTGGTCCTGGGAAAGGTAGAAGCTGTCTGGGTTTGAGAATTTCTGAGCAGTGCTTCCAAACCCATTTCCTTTCTATTGGGTTAGCCATCACGCTAGGGCAAGGGATGCTGTTAGGACTAAGACAAGTTCCAACCCTCACTGATCTGGTGAGGAGACACAGAACTGTAAATCCATGAATAGAAAAATACACAAAATGTAATTGGGGCATCAGATCCAGCTTGGGGGTGGGGGATACATTGGGGGTGGCACAGTCTGGGGATCTTCTGACATCACCTCTAGGCTGGCCCTTAAAGAAGTCGAAGAAGACAGGACAGGGAGGGGAGGGTGGAAGGGATAGTGTGAGCAAAGGCTTGCCAGGGAGCGGGCGAGGGGTAGAGGCTGGATAGATGGGGAGCCTGCAGTGCTGCCACCGTGCCGGAGCCCACGACCTGACCAGCAGCTGAGTGATTTTGAACAGGGAGCAAGCACTGAGTGGCAGGCAGGGAGGCCAGCCAGAGGTTGCTGCAGTCCTCAGGGGGAGATGCTGAGGGTGGTGGCATGGTGGTGACTTCCGGGACTGTTGGGAAGGGCGCCCTCCGCCTCTCCTGACTCCAGGGTGAGGAAGACTGGAGGCAAGGTCCCTGCCCTCACTGGAGCTCCCAGTCAAGTAAGCGTTCCTCTCCCAGGCACTCTGCTCCTGCTGGCTCTTACACTGGTTAGCGCCGAATCCACACACCTGCCCTGTGAGGTGGGCGCTGTCATCACCCTGAGGAGATGTTTGCCGGGGCCTCTCAACAAACTGCCCGCTTGTCCTCCCACCTCCCTTCATTTGGGTGATTCTCACACAACAGCCAAACCAACCTGCGAACAGGAGCTCGGTCGCGTCGCTGTTCGGCTCAAAACCCTGCAGAGACTCTGTTCTACTCAGAGAAAAAGCCGAAGCCTGTACAATGGCCTTCAAAGGCCCTGCTCCGTCCAGGTTGCCTTTCCCTCCCTGATTCAGGGACTTCTGACCCCCTGGGTCCCTCGGCTCCAGCCACGCGGGCTTCCCAGTGCCTCAGACGGCAGGCAGGCCCCCGCCCCAGGGCCTTTGCACTGGCCACTCCCTCTTGCTGGAGCTCTCTTCTCCTACACGTGACACACATGCCTTCAAGTCTTGTCACTTCAGTGAGGGCCCCTCCACTGCTGCATTCACAGTTGACACCCTTTCTTCACTCGGATCCTCCTCTTTACCCCCCTTTGTTCCCACAGCATGTGAAACCTTCTCTCGTGTTCTAGAACAGTTGTCCCGTAGAACTATAACGCGAGCCGCACGTGCAACTTCACATTTTCTAGGAACCAGATTTTAAAAGGTAAAAAGAAATAGATAGAATTGATCAGAATAATATATATTTACCCATCATTCTAACATTATCCCCAGCATATCTAAAATATCACTCCAACATCTAATCGATCTAAAAATCTTCGTGTCTGTTGTGCATTTTGCTCTGCTCACACACCTCAGCTGGGAGCAGCCACATTTCCAGTGCTCAGTACCCACGCGTGGCCCACGGCCCGTGGCCGGATTTTGGGTGCTGCAGCTCTGCGGTGTGTTTGCCGTGTGGGCTTCACCCTTCCACCTCACCACTAGGGTGCAAGCAACGTGAGGGCAGAGATTTGTGCCTCTCTTGTTCGTTGTTTTGTCTCCAGCTCCTAGAACAGTGCCTGGAACCTAGTACATACTCAATAAACATTTTTTAAACTGAGCCCTGATAACTGAGGGTTTCGCCCCGAGACGGTGGAGGTAGATGAAGGCTGGCACTGGATAGGGTGCTTGGAGGAGGGGATTGTGACAGAAGAGGTTCTGGGGCTGTCAGGAGGGTGGGGGTATGAGTGGGCCTGGGGAGGGGAAGGGGACTCGGCATCAGTGACGTCCGCCCCGGCACTGTCTCCTCTCAGCAGCCCTGGAGTGGGGGCGTATTATTTTGCTTGGCAGAGCTGAAGCAGGAGGCTCAGAGAGGGAAAATAACCTGACTGAACGTTTACGTACAGCCAGTAAATGGCCAAACCAGAATTCAAACCAGCTTTCCTGACTCCAATTCTAGTGCTCTTTCCACCACACCACAGTTGCCCCAGGCTAGGGCAGAGCATCAACAAATAAAAATGAATCGTCTAGACTCAGTACAAACAGGCAGAAGTGGAGCAGGGGGAGGATGTGGTGGTGGCCAAACCCAGGGCTGAAATCCAGACTTCCTCAAGTGTGGTAAGGCGAGGCGAGGGAAGGCAAGAGATGTCTCTAGAGGCCGGGGCTTGTCAGTGGAAAATCCGAAACCCAAGTACGAAAGAGATTGCAACATGCAGCCTCGGAAGAGAGAAATAATCTTTAAATAGATTGTGGAGAAAAGAAGGACGAAATGAACAGCCGCTTCCCCCAGTTGTATAAGACCTGCTCCTACACCCCCTGCCGCTCGGAAGAGGCCTGATCAAGGCCCTGCGCATCTGCTCCCTGTCGCAAGTCCTGCCCCCTTGTCCCAGCTTGTCTCCCCGCTGTGGGACTCGAGTCCTCCCCTCTGGTCTGATGACCACTTTCCCTGGAGACCCGCCGTGCTCCTTCACTCCACACTGCCCACCCTGAGTCCCTTCCTGTCTTCCTAAGGGGTGATCTACCCTGGTCGTAGCTCCTGAGGTCTTTGGGGTACTTGCTTCCTTCTCTTCCCCCTCCTGCAAGGAGGTTGGCTGGATCCGTACAGGCCTTGGTGACTGGGGTCTGTTTCGGTGTTGGGACCGCTGTGGTGGCCTGCGTGCGAACATGGCTGCCAACAGTCCTCTCCGCCCCTGCGCCTGCATGCCGCCCGTCCCATCAGATGGACTCTACTTTTTGTCCTCTGCATCTGGGCTGGCCTTATGACTTGCTTGGACTAGGAGGAGGTGGCAGAAGAGATTCTGGAGCTTTCATGCATAGACCTTGAGGGACATTGCAGTTTCTACTTTTGCCCTCTTGGGAGGCAGCTGCCATGCTTTAAGGAAGCCCAACTATCCTGCTGGAGAGAGAGGCCAGGTAGAGACACACAGAGAGGCTCAGGCAGGAATAGCCCCAGCTGTTACAAGCAGCCCGAGCTGAGGTACCAGACACGTGAGTGAGGTCATTTTGTATTTTCCAGACCCAGGTGAGCCACTCCAGCCAAAAACACAGAGAGAAACCATCCCCCACCCAAGTGAGGAGAGTTGTGAGCAAATATATGGGCTGTTGTTGTGTCAAGCTATGAAGCTTTGGGCTGGTTGTAACATAGCAATCCTAACTGAGCCATCAAACTAAACAGTCACTTTCTTGGGGTTAGGACTTTTGGCTCTTCCCACTCATAAGGTTTTACTGGTCTACATGATGGTTTTAGGGGGTAAAGAAAGGTTCAAAGATGGCGGGGCATATTTATAAAAGAACCAGAGTCCTGGGACCTGCCCTGATGGGAAGACGCAGGACAAGGACCAAGGCAGGACAAAATATTGTCCAAATTTCTAGAGTGAGGAGAGTAATTCCGTTTTATTGAAGTCTCACCAAGAGGAAGGAAGCCTCCCCTACAACACAGAGGAGAGGCTAGACAGTGAGAAGCACTAGCAGAGAAGCACAGGGGATTTGGAGGAAAAGACTGTGGACTCTTTTTCATCTGTTCCCTTTCTTCCTCCCTCCGTCTGATCTTCCAGCATTGGCGGGATATCAGCCATATGTGCTGTGCCCTGGTACAGAACGCTCTCTGTACAGAGTGTCACTGGGGGTGGCTTTGGCCCACGCCAGCTGAGAGACCGGGCATGGCCTAGCTGACCCTTGCGAGGCCCCCAGGTTGGCTGCAGGGTTGTTGGGAGGGAGACTTCAGCTACATCCCCAGAATGCCATCCATCAAGACTCAGGGAAGGGGGAGGGGCAGGGGAGGAATCAGTAAATATTTACGATCTGCCTGGAAAGGGAAAAGGAAGGCAAACGCAGGGCCTGGAAGGGACGGAAGTGAGGGACAGCGAGTCAGAGCAGAAGAGCCACCGGGGTGCCCGCGGGAGCGAGGCTGGGCCTGGGTCTACTCAGCACAAGAGGTCTCCCAGGCTGAGATTTGAAACAAGTTTTATAAGGTCGTGTTTGCCTTTGGGGTCGCTGGTCTGTTCATGAAGGGAGTATGGGCGCCTGCCTCCGGGAGCTCCCAGGCTGAGCGGTTGGCCTGGTCCTTGCCCTCACAGGGTTTCCACTCGGTGGGGGGAGACAGACGCCTGCCTGCAGACATTTGCTTGACTCGGGTGGACACCGACAGCTTGGCTGTAGTAGATATGGTGTCCATTCACCGGATATCGGTCCTGATGAGCCCTCTCGGGACCTGCAGCCCCACACTCCGTCTTCTCCCAGCAGGCATTTATCATCCCTGCCGGGCTGCTCTTTCCTTTCGTTAGAGCCGAGCTCAGCTCACTTGGTCTGCGCCCATTTGTTTCCCCACACGTCCCCTGCTGGTCCCTGGGTCTGGCCCCACATAGGACAGGTGCCAACACACGCTCCCCCTACTGGCACCCCCCCCCCGCTTGTGCTCTGCTGCAGAGGAGGTCTCAGAACCCCATTTGTCATTCCTCACGCTCCCTGCAGGAGAGACCATGTCCCTCGTTCCCACTCTTTCTGCAGGTGATCCAGGCTGCAAGGACCGGCCTGTACATACCTCTCCTCAAACGCCTCGCCTCACACCTCTTCTGAGCCCAGTCCAGGCTGCCCGAAGCCTCGCCAAGACTTCTGACAGCTCTAGGTTGGAATCCTGGGTCTGCCACTAGCCACACTACTTCTCTGGGCCTCCATGTTCTCACGTCTAAGATAGGGACAATCACACCTGCACCCTGCGCTTGAGGAAGCGATGACGTGAGGGTGCGGAGTACAGCGGCTGGTACATGGGGTGTGCTCAGAAACGGTCACTACGACCACATTGACATTTCTAGTCCCCACATCAAGACTTTTTCTTCTGAGCTTCCACTTCGGTACAATTTGGCTGGGTTTTTTTCGTTCTCATTTCTTCATTTTTAAATTGAAATACCATGACTGGGTTTTACACCCATCTTTGCAAATCTACATTCTTACCTCACCCTGAGGAGCGAGGCAAACCAGGGCAATCTGAGCCCCGGGGCCAGGAGTGAGGAAGAGGGTTTGGACGAAGGGAAGAAAGCTAGGGAGAGAGCCCCTCCTGGTCAGGGATGACACCCGTGATTCTGGGCTTGCTACGAGTATTTGTGGAATTAATGGACAAACGAACAGGACCAGAACACAAGACCGTCTTCTGTCCCTGTACCCCAAAACACACCGGGAGTCTTCGTGTGAAGGGGGAGGACTCGTGTCCATCCTTATACACAGAGCTGAGCTCCGGCCAGAAAAGCTTGCATCCTGGGGCAGGACTGCCGGGGCCAGTTTACAGCTGAGGGCCTAAAGGAGAGGCCCTCCAAAGAGGCCATCTCAGAAGGCCCCCTCCAAGACTAAACTCCTGTGGTTCAGATCTTTACTGGGAGAAGTTCGTGGTACAGGCATGGAGAGGGACCTCTGGGGCTGAGACACGGGAGAGGTAGGCTTCCCCTGGGAGCCGCCATGTCCTGGGGAGGCAGCAGGAAGATGGCTTCTGGAGAAGTCTTCAGGGAGGGTGTTTGCACATCTGTTTGCTTTTGACTCCCAGAGGAATCTCCACCCCCCACCTCAGGTCTCTCTTCTTCACCCCTGGGACTTCCCTCACAGCGGCCCCTCCCTTGCTCCCCTCTATCCAGCTAGAGATAGAGAGAATGGAGGGCCCGGATTTAGGACCTGCTGGGTGCCTGGGGCTGGGAACTGTGGGGGAAGACAGACACCCTGGAAGCATCCTCTCACCCGGAGCAAGACGCCAGGCCACAGACCTTCTTCTGCATGAGCACATCCACACAGGGTCGCACACACACAAGTGTGACAGGGGTCACCACTCCCAGTCACGGGGCGGCCGCCTGGTTGGGTAAGGGCTCCTGGGGCCGGGGCTGTGAGGCCCAGGCAAGGGATCTGGCTTCCCGGGATAGGGCCCCCGTGGGACTGGGGGTTGGGGGGCTGACCTGGCTGTAGTCCCATGATCCCAAGCTGCCCTCTGGGAACTGCTGACTGTTCAGCAATAAACACCTCATGGCTATTAATACAGCCCTCTCTCTGGCAGCCACAGAATTGATAATATTGGGTCACTTCTGGCCCAACCCAGCCTGACTGCCTGGGTTCAAATCCCAGCTGTTAACTGGGAGTCCCTGATGTCTAAAACGCAAACTCAAAACACAGCCCCAACTCAGACAGCTTCTAAACTGTGGCTTAGGACAAAACTCCCTTTCTGAGCCTCAGATGTCATTTGAGAAACAGGTATGATGATACCCGAGGCTCTATAAATGTGGCTGTGTTTGGGGTGGAGACTGGCATGTAGTAAGTGCCCCCTCAAAGTTCGGCTACTGCCTCTGTTGTGGCTGGGTGCAGGGTGGTGGGGAGAAGGGATTTGGAATCAGACAGAGCTGGGCTCTACCTCAGTAGTTTTCTGGCTCTGCAATCCTGGGAAAGTTACTTGACTTCTTTCTTCAAAAACAAAACAAAACATTTATTTATTTATTTTAGAGAGAAGGGAAGGGAGAGAGAAAGAGAGGGAGAGCAACACTGATGTGAGAGAGAAATATCAATTGGTTGCCTCTCATATGGCCTGACTGGGGAAGAAACCCTCAACCTTAGGCGTGTGACCTGACTGGGAATTGAACCGGAGACCTTTCACTCTCGGGATGATGCCCAACCAGCTGAATCACACTGGTCAGGAAGCTTCGCCTTTCTTGCTCTCATTGTCTGGATCTGTAATATGGGTGTGATAACACTCACCTCCTAGGCGTGAATGTGGATTAAATTAGATAATGAATATAAAGTGATGGCCATGCAAGAGGGGCTCAATAAATACAGTTCTTGTTGAGTGGATGGATGAGTGTTAGTAACATTACTTGGTCGGGGGCTCCAAAGGCAGGAACAGAGTCTCTCTCTCATCAGTAGTGTGGGTGATGGGGGTGCAACTCTGGGCTTCCTTCCTTGAGACAGTCCCATAGAACCCAAAAAAGGTTCGACATTTTAGATGGTTTATTCCCTTGGTTGGTATGGAATGTGGAAAGAGCCAGTGGAGAAACCCACAAGGCAAGATAGAGACAGCTTTTCCTTTTCTCTTGAGGTTCAGGCAAGGCCTGGCACCCAGCACTTAGCCCCCCTCCTGAGCCTGAGGAAGGGAATGTTTTTGCCCACAAAAGCTGTAAGAGCTCAGGGAATGCCCTCCTGGGGGGGCCAGTGGGATCACCTACTTTCCTTCTGGCTGCAGCCACCCCGACCACACCGCTGGCCCTGCCCGACTCCAGCGGTCACACTACAAGCCAAAAGTGGGGTCGTGTATGTGGAGGGGGTACAAGGAGGAAGAAGGGCAGAAGAGACGTGAGGGTGGGGGAAGAGCTCAGCTCAATGCTGGTAAAAGCCTCCCCTAGACCCCATGACTTCAGAGAAACTGCCCCCAGATGCCGGTGGTTTGCCAGGCCCAGCCGTTGGCGTTTGCCTAACAGGAAGTTTCCCCGAAGATTGTCTTATCTTGACTGGCCTGGTGTGGCTGCCGAGAAGTGGCAAAGGAAGCCATTCACTCCCTGCCCATCACCACCACATGCCCACTCCAAAGGCTATTTATTCCTGACCTGCCTTGTCCCAGCCACACTTCCTGGGGGGCAGGGAGGCAGCTGCCCAAGCTGCGGGTGTCTGTGGGAATGAGAACTGCCTTCTGGAGGCAGAGGGGTCCCAGGGACACTCATTTCTGTCGCTTCCTCATCCCCCTGATTAGAACCTGGTACCTGGATATCTGAGTTTCTCCTGCTGCTAGTGCTACATGGGCCTCGGGCCTGACTCTTTTGGGTCTGAGGAAGGAATGTCCTGGAGGGTTAGGGTTGCCAGGTATAGCAAATAAAAACACAGGGTTACCGTGTTGAATTTTCATTGCTTATCTGAAATTCAAAATTCCCCGGGGAATCTCCTGCTTAATCTGGCAACCCTACCTGGAGAGAGTGGTGGGGCCTTTCTCTCAGATGATTCCTTCAGGGGCTCTGGTGTTTCCTTCCTCCTTCCCTGCTTCTTGCCACTTTGGTGGTGACATGGTAATAGGGACCTGCGTGGATGCACCCCTGATCTCTGCCTGCAGCAGAGGCGTGGGACAAGTTAGGGCTCTCTGAGGGCGGAAGCAGGGTCTCCCCGCTCAGACTGGGGCCTCCCTGGGGGTAGGGGCTTTGTCTCTCTCCCCTCAGACGGGGAGCCTCCCTCTCGCCTCTCCCCATTGTTGGGACCTTTCCATTGCACACTGACCCCCAGGCCTGACCTTTTCCATAGGTTTTTAGAGCTGTGGGAGCTGGGAGAGCCTGCGGGTCAGCGAGCATTCATCACATCTTTTCTGACGTCAGTGAGCAGTCAGGTCCCCCAGCCTTGTTTCTGTGGGCAATTATTTCAAAGAGGCCCCCAAGCCCTGGACAGCGACAGTGGCAGTTACTCCTGGAGCCCCTGAGCTCCCCCGCTGTGCTCTCGGGTGGGCAGGCTCCCTGAGCCCCGGGCTCCACCCACGCCTCGGCGATGCGCCTGGCCTGCTGGTAGAGGAGCAGTGCGGTCCCACTGGCAAACTGTGATCTCCAGTGGGCCGCAAAGTCAGTTTTGTGTTTGTTTTTTTTGTTAAATATGAAAGAGAATAGGGTAGACAATATTCTGAAAGGCTGGAGTGGGTAAGAACCATTTCTTGAAACTTTGGGGGTTGTGTGTATGTGTCTATGTGTTCAGGGGTCACAATGGAAAAAAATATATATATACACACATATATATTTTGCTATAAATAAATAAAGATACACACACACACACACATATTTTGCTTGGGTTGTGGTAAAACAAAAATATCAGGAGGACAATATCTGAGAAGCTGCGTCAGAAGAGGGTCAGGGGCAACTGAAGACCCCGAAGGGGGTCCCTGCTACTTCTCCACCACGTGCACGCCTGGCCCGTTAGCAGCCGCCCTCTCTGGGGGCTCTTCTCCGCTCTCTTCGGCCTCATCTTCCCACCCGGCCTGTGTGGGCTGGGACTGTCCCCAGAGGCCAGGCCCCTCCCAGCTGAGAGCCGCAGGGGCTAGTCTGGCTCCCGGCCACCCCAGCAGAAGGTGCTGGGGTCCTCAGCCTGGCCGTGCCCAGCCCGCCCGCCTGCCTGTCTCTGCCCCACAGTAACAGTGTGTTGGGAAACCGAGCCCTGGCCAAGTGGAGAAACACTGCTCCCTCCCGGGCTTTCCCAACTGCCCTCCGCCCTGCCAAGGCCAGTGCTCATTAACCCCTTCCTGGGGTGCGGGGCGGTGCTCTCCAGGAGCTGTGGGGTCTGGGCCCGCGGGTGTGACCGACAGAGGGCGAGGGGCTGGGAACTCTGCTGTGTTACCTGACAGGCCTCTGGCTCTCTGAAACTCACCGCCCTGTCTCCTCTGGGGATTAAGATCCAGGCGTGACCCCCCCAGTCCCCAGAGGATTTGGAGATAAGACAGAAGATGGGAAAGATCTGGTAGGTAATATTTCCACCGTTATATCACTGCTTCCCTCTGTCTCCGTGGGTGCCATCGTCCTGGGGGCCATCTCACACACAGTCAAGCAGAAAGGGTAACTGCCCCCGGCACTAGGTCAGGCTCACTCAGAGAGGGGAAGATTTGGTTCTTGGTTTGAAAGATAAAGTTGGAAGTGAGAGCTTTTAATCTGAGGGACTTCAGTGTTTGAGATTTGAGGGAAAGAGCCACCTTGCCCTCAGGGAGCCCCGGTCTGAGGGAGACACGGCCCAGCCCTCAGGGGTCTCACTTGGACAGGGAGACAGCCCTGCTTCAGGAAGCTCCAATCTGAGGGGAACCCCATGGAAACCCACCTATTTGGCCCCTTTTCTGGAGGTGGTGGAGGTGCCGTGCAGTCCTGGAGGCCCTGGGTTGGTTTGGAGAAGAATCTGCCAGGCCAGTACCATCCCTTTCTCTGCAGTCCTTGCCTGTAGCCTTAGGTACAGCATGATACGGAACGTACGAGGAAGGAGTCCTTCCTTTCCACCATGTCCACCGTCAACCTCCTAGATTTCCCTTCCTGACTGACCACAGGCCTGAAATCACTGTATTAAAGTCCCTCCTTAGATTCAGGGCTAGAAAGGGCCTTTGAGATCTGTGAGTCCCAGATCAGAGCAGGAAACTGAGGCCTAGAGAGGGGAGGACTCCTTCCTGAGGTCATGGGGACTCTGGGGCATGCGGGGCCGCCCAGCACGTGTGTGAGTGGGAAGGCATGGTGAGGGGTGTGTGTGTGCGAAGGGCGGAGATCCGGGGCAAGCCATTCTGGGTCCTCTGTGAGCAGATCCGTGTTCACATGAGTGTCTGCAAGGGGTCAGGCTATTTCTTTGTCTCAGTGCAGGGTGGACGGGGAGGGACAGGTCTGTACCGGGGATCTTATTCTATTCCCATTGCAAGTCTACCCTGCCCAGCCCTCTTAGGACCAAGGGCAGAGGGCGATGAATCATGGATGACTCATGTGCTGCAGGCCACGGACACAAGTAGCACGAGACAATCAAGAAGTAATCCTGTCATTGGACAGTGACCCAGGAAACTGACACAGGGAGTCTCCTTCCCTAGGGGTCAGGCGGGATCCTCGTCACAGCCCTGCAGCCCGGGCCCATGTGGTAGAGCTGACAATGCAGCCTAGCTTCCAGTTTCCCTTTCCTCGTGTGCCTTTGACCTGCTGGCTGACTGAGCGAACCTCAGTGGGCAAGGACAGACTGGGCTGAGCCGTCCCCGTTCCCCGAGGCATGTGGGTTAGGGTCACTCTCAGTGGGCAAGAGTTTTCCCTGGCCCTTCGGAGCCGGTGTTCACCATGCAGTAGCCTGCTCCTGCCCATGGAGCACAGTGTCTGACTGTGGGCATCCCTGTCTGCTTTGCCTGAGGCAGAGAGGGCCAAAGCACTGACCTGCTGCTTGACTCCGAGGCTTGTGCTGCGGGATGAGACAGTTGGTGGTGCAGACAGTGCCCAGGTTGAGTCTCACTGTGTGACCTGCAGCTGCTGTTTCTCTCGGGGCCTCAGTCCCACCCTCCGTACTATGAGGGTTTGTGTTGGAAAGCTTGGAGGTTCCTTTTAGTTTATTTTCCATCGAGGCTTGAAGGCTGGGCTGAGGGCAAGGAGTGGAAGATGCCCTCTCTCTCCCCTCTGCCTGAGGTTGGGGGACTGGGGAGAGAAAGTCCTGGCCTGGCGGGGCATGCCCCGGGGTCCCTGTCCACCTGAAACACCCCGCTGATTACAGGCTGAGCAGCCAGGACCAGACACTGTAATCCGCCACCCTCCCTCCTGCCAAGTGCCAGCTGCAGTGTTTCCTTCTGCTTTTTGCAACTGTTTTCTAAGAACCCTGGGAAGGGAGGGTCCCTCATCTCCATGGGGTCAGGCTAGACAAAAAGAGATGAGGGGAAGGAGGGATCCGAGGGCAGAGGAGGTTCAGTGAGGGGGTGGGAGGAGGGAGGGATGGAGGGACAGAGGATCAGGGGGCAGAAAGGAGATGGGGCAGGAGAGAGAGGCGTCGTTAGGCCACAGGAGGCTGTTCCCTGGTGGATGGAATAGGGGATAGGATGGGAGGAAGGATGGGTGTCTATCCTCTGCCTCTCAGCCCCCAGCTTAGCTGCTCCTTCCAAGGGAGACCCCCCCGACCTCATTCCCTAAAGTGTCCCCCCATCACTCTCCATCCATTGCACCCTTGAATGAGGGCAGGGTGGGTCAGACCAAGTCACTCTCTGCTCAGGCCCCTGCGATGGCTCCTCCCTTTCCTCGGAGGAAAAAGCCCAGGTCCTTGCAACAGCTTCCACTTCCCAATCTGGTTGCCTCTCTCCTTCTCACTCCTTTAACCCCACAGACCTCCCTGCCGTTTTTGAAATACACCAGGCTCTTGCCCCAGGGCCTTTGGGCCTTCTCCTCTGCCTGGAATGTTATCGAGAAATCTGCAGGACTCACTCCCTCACCTTCGAGCTTTTGCTCAGACGTCACCGTCTTAAAGAGGCCCACCTCGAGCTCCCTTCTTAAAGTGGCAATCTTCTCCCCACACTCTCACCTTGCTCACCCGTCCGGCTCTTTTTCTAGACTGATCACTTTCTACTGTGCTCACATTATTAAATGCACTTATTCATTACGTGCATTGTGTATGGTCTGCGTCTCATCACTAGGATTTAAGATGCACACGGGCAGGTCTCTGTCGGTTTGGTCCTCTGGTGTGTCTGCAGCTCCCGGAGCAGTGCCCAGTGCACCGTGAGCACTCAGTTTGTCGAGGGAGTGAGTAGCGCCTGTCACTGTTGGAGAGATCGTCCCCTTTTCTCTGCCTGTGCTACTGACCGATGCCCTACGCACACACCCACCTCCCGGTTATATGCGATGGCAGAACACAGACATTGGGGCGGTTCTGTGAAGGCCGGGGCCTTCTCCATCCGCTCACTGGTGTGCTCCCAGCACCTGTCTGGCAGGGCGGGCAATCCGGAAGTATTGTCAACTGGATGGAAGGGGCCTGAGGCAGATCTAGGGGGAGGAGGGAGGCAAGACAGCAACAAGGAACAGGGCTATCAAGAGGGGATTCATGAGGAAGAGGATGGAAGGGTGTCCACTTGTCACTCCAAGGTCCCTTAAAATTCCCCAGTCTGGGTGAGAGCTGTGCCATTCCAGGCCTGTTACACACACTTATACCCCCCCCAAACATGCACATAATACACACAAAAACACAACAGACATGCACACACAGGTGAACATGCACACGCACCACATGTGCACACACACACACTCATATGCACACAGCATGCACGTGTACACACACACCATACTGCAGATATCTGTGCAGAACAGAGAGGGAAAGAAGGCTGGAAAGCACTGCCAGGTGGATGGGGGCATGAGGCTCACCCACAGAGAGCTTCTGTGTGGGGGGGGTTGTCTAGTGCTAGAGCAGCATTAGAGGAAAAGCTCCTGACATTTTCAATCAGAGGTCAAAAAGGACCACGTGGAGGGACTGGAATGGGGGAGAAAGAGGAGGGATGTGGGTCAGCAGAGGCCAGGAGAGAGGCAGGACTGAGACAGAACCTGAGAGGGGGTGGTCGAGGTCCCACGGGCTGGGCTTAGGGTCGAGGGCGACCCCACGGGACACAAGTAGAAAGGAAGAGGCTGGGCTACCCAATTGGAATCTCTAGAGGAAGGACATTGCCCGTGCCCCTTGGGCATAGGCACAGAGGAGCTGGTCAGCGTTGCCCTGTAACCCAGTGGTCTCCCAGTCTGATGCTCGCTGCCCTCTAATGTGGCACCCAGGGTGTGGGTTTGTATGTGATTCTACCTGATACCTTTTTCCAATAAAAAGAAACTCTTGACTTTTAAAAAAGAACCATGCCAAATTCAATGATCACCGTTCACACAACATGGAAATGGAAAGAGAGCGTGAGCAAGAGTTAAAGAACCGCAATCACGGGGCTGAGGCCTCCCTACCAGCTCCATGGCCCTGCCCGGACACTCTCGCCTTTACCCAGAGGGAGAATTCTGGCCTCCTGCCGCACGGTGTGGAAAACCCAGAAGGAAAGCAGTTTTGAAATTCTACTCATGATTGAGACACTGCTGAACATTTTGGCCATTTTTCAGAGCTGGGCCTCTGCTCTCCCCATCCTGTGTCACAACCTCCTTTGAATTTTCCAAAGGCTCCATCTTTTGTTGTGGTATGGACGCACGGTCAGACAGCACGTTCGTGGGGAACGGCTTTTGTGGGCAAAGGACATTGAGCTTTTTTGCTGATACACCACTTGTAGCCTTTGGCTTCCCCTGTAACCCGTTACCTCCCTGTGCCTACACAGGGGACCACCCGTTGGTGGCTCAGGCCTGAAGCCTGGCATTTGTGCTGGATCGGCACTTGGGCTTTACCCCCCACCCACATCTATCAGGAGCTTCAGGGCCTGTTGAACTTTAAAAACTACTTCCATCTTTTGCTGCCCTCTGCCCACCTCCTCTGTGGCTCCCTGGCTTCTCCTCCAGCCAATCCTCACCCCGCCCCCGTCAGCAGCCAGCATGAGCTTTGACACCATGATGACGACCTGCACGACACGCAGGACCGCGCCGCCTCTGCTCTCACCCGTGCAGCGTGCAGCCTGCCTCCTCGCCTGCCCCCGACGGCCTCTTCTGCCTCCTCGAGGGCCCCTCTCTCCCCCTGCACACACTACTCTTTTCTCTCCTGAACATGTCGGCTTCACGTCTGCCTTGGGGACTTTGCCATTGCTATTTCTTCCTTCTGAAACGTTCCAGCTCCTTTGCGTGGGTGCTTCCTCTTTACCTTTTGGGACTCAGCTCAAATGTCACCTCCTCCAAAGGGCCTTCCTTGAGTACCCCACTTCCCACAATATCAACTACACCACCAAGCTGTTCAAATATCACCCTATTTATTTTCTTCATAGTATTTCTCTCCAGCTGAATTAATTTCATTTATTTACCTTTCTCTCTCTCTAAGATTCCAGTAGAGCAGGAATCTTGTCTAATGATCACTGTATGCCCAGGTCTAATGCCTGGGGATCAATACATACTTGTTGAATGAATGAATGAATGAATGAATGAATGAATTCTCCAGCTTTGCCTTTGCTGAACTTCAAGAGATTTTGCAACCTCTCTTACACAATCAGGACCTTGGTAACCTGTTTGAACTCCCATTCCAAGGATTTTAGGCTTACTCGGTCAATCAAGTGACAGCTCATCTATCCTCGGAGGCACACCCTCGCTGGAGGGCATGGAACGCACATGGGACCTGGGCTGGGCAGGTTAATGCAGCCTAGCTCCCGTCCTGGTTGTCTGGTGACTTTTGCGGTTGATATTCCTCATCTGTAAAGAGGAATGTACAGATGGTCTCTCAGATTTGTTTGACTTTCCAGGACCCGCATGGAATGAACCAGGTCAGGGGCGTCAGTGGGTTCAGAGGGAATGGGTGGGGGCAAGGGAGAGGGTGGTAAGCAGTTTGGAAGGGGCTTTCTTTTCAGGATCTTGAAGATTGGCATCAGGGGACCCTTAGGGTGAGATTTGCTCTTCAGAGTTCAGTATTTGTTCCCTGTCATTTTCTGCTGCCCTGGGGCTGTGACCGTGAGCTGAGAACTGTGATAGCCCTCCTCTCTTTTTCTGCCCTGTCACAGAGCAAGGGTCTCCAACCTGGGGCAAATGAACCCCCTGAAACTGCCCTCACAGATCTGGGGTATGCTGACGAATGTATTTTGGGGGAGAGAAAGTCCTTGCTTTCATTGCTTTCTCCGAGGAACCGGTGCCCCCTAAAGTTTAGGAAGCCGTGTTTGGGAGACCGAGCTGAACTAAGATAGTGAGGGATAGGAGAAGGAGGAAGAGGAAAGAGTACCCAACCCTCTCATTTTCTTCATATCTTTTTTTGATCTGTTTCCTTATCAGTAAAATTAGAAACCTGAGTGATCTCTATCCAGTAACATCCAGCATTTAGAATAATAATGCCTATGTTATTTCATGTACATGATCTCATTTCATTTACCCTTTCCAAAAGCCCTGTGAAAGTGTCTCCTGTCAGTACCTCCTTTTTGTAGGTGTGAGGTGAGGAGGTTTGGTGACTTGCCCAAGGTCACACAGCCTGTGAGTGGCAGAGTGGGCTCCAAACCCAGCAGCTGCCTGAGAAATTTCAGGGCTTCCCTCTTGCCACCCAGCAGGGCTGCACACAGGGAGGCGGCCCCAGGGTTCTCCCACCAGCCAGTCTGGGTGGAGGCAAGTGAAGAGAAGGGAGGAGAGGAAGAGGTGGGGGAGGAAGAGGTCATGTCCAGGTGGAAATCCTCAGCTCCTTCCAGCAAATCCAGAAGGGGGCGTTTGGGGAGCTGGAGAGCTGGGCTGTGCAGTGGGGGAGGGGAGGAATTCCCAAGCTGCCAAAAACATCCTTTCTGATGGGTTCTCAGGTATTTATAGCCTCTTCGGATGACTGGAATGCAGGTGTGCACTCCCTATGGGATTTTGGGCTCTGCTGCAGGCCTGGGGTTGGGGAGACTTTTTGGAATGTGCCCCTTGCCTTCTAGGGCCACCTTTGGCCCCACCTGCTATTTACCCTCGTCTTCCTCCCCTCTCCCCCCCCTTGACAGCCTGAGCCAATGCCAGGAAATTGTTGGTCAAAGGTGAGGTCACCAAGAACGTGGAGAAACAACAGGTCCTCATTAACCTTGTTTACCTCCCAGGTACTTGTGGCGTCATATGGTTCCTCCTCTGCCCCTTTTCATTCCCTGCGCCTCCCGCTCCCTTAGAAGCTCAGATCCACTGGGCAGATTTGGGTGGGGATTTTTTCAAGACGACTCTCCCAAGAGGCTCCCCTCTCCTCCAGTGTCTAGTGCATGGTTCATGTATCTGTTAGGTCACATCTCAGGCTGCGTGGTCACCTAAGTTTAGATGCTGTAAGCTCCTCCAGGGAGGGCTGTGTTTAGTTACCATTGCATTGTCAGGGACAAGCATTTAATGATGTGTTTCGATAGATGGGTGAATGGATGGATGAGGCTGATGTGCTGGGTCTGTAGTTCAGAACACCTCTTCTAGGAAACCCCCCAGGATTACTTCCACCTGTTCTTATCATCTTCCCATCACTACCTTTTGTCTGTCAGTCCTCTCCTGGTTTCTCCTCGTTTTTGCTCTCAGATTACCCCGGATGGGAGTGTTCAGCCGCAAGTGAGCTCCTCGGAGTCAGAAACCATGTCTTCTAATTCTCCCACGTGGCCCTCTGACACCCACCTCAGCACCCTGTACACAGCAGGCCCCTGACTGGTGCTCGCCAACTGACTGGCCTGTGGGGCCTGGGCCAAAGGAGGGCTGGGAAGATCAGATTATTTCTCAGGATCACCCAGCTTTTTGGTGAAAGAGCTTGGGTCTACACTGGCCCAACCTGCGCGTCATCACTCAGACTCGGGGCTCCTCCTGTGTGCACTGCTGCTATTTCAAACCATCGGCGTTCATTCAGTCAGCCAGCCAGAAGATGCTTGCCCAGGCCTTCGATGTGCCAGGCCCGGTGCTTGCTTCGGCTCTCAGAGTCGGAGCTGATGCAGTTCCTGGACTGGAGGGGTGCAAGCCATTGCAAGGAGGTGAGGTGTCTTCTAGAGCGGCCCTCAGTTCTGGAGCCAAAAGTTGGGACAGTCAGCAAAAGCTTCCCAGAGGAGCTGTCACCTGAGGCCCTGGAAAGATTCTGACTCAGCCAGTCATTTGGTGTAAGCTGTTTAAGGAAGCTTTGCCCGTCTCTGTTAGCCCAAGGTCTCCCGGGACCTCCTGTGGTCCATCATTGCCACCAAGGGCTGCAGAGCCACAGACATCTGCTGGCAAAGAAAGGGCCCATCACTGGCAGGCAGACATGCTGAGCTCAGAAAAGGGCAGAGACACTCCCGAGGACCCTCAGTGACTCAGGGCAGAGATGGGTCCAGAACTCAAACGTCCTGACTCCCAGCCCTGTGCTCTCTGCCACAGACTCTCCACATCCCCTTGCCTTTACTAGGCCCGTGCCTTTGCTTGGTCAGCACCTTGGACTCTGGGTTGGGTGCTGGGCACAGAGGGATTGTCCTTACCAGGGTTCCCCTTCTTTCACAGTGACAGACAGGCATTGAAAGGGTGGCCCAGGCTAAGACACCTGTTGGAAGGAGGTGGGGCGTGAAAGAACCCTCGAGATTCAGACAGAAGGATGCCCATCGGATAGTGCAGCTCCCAGAGACTGTGTGCACAGCAGAGCTCGTTATCATGGGCAGGGCCCGCCTGTCCGAGGCACAGAGTGTGGAAGGGGACAGTAGCGGGCTGTCCCCAGGCTGGACTTCCCGGCCGATGGACCCGCCTGGGCAGGCTCCCACAGAGTCCCAGACCTTGTTGTCCCCAGCAGCTTTAGGGCACAAAGTCCAGGGGAGTGATTTTGTCATCTCTTCCCAGGGCAGCCTTAAAGGGCTAGCATCCCCTCCTCGGATTAATGATGACCTGTCGGGCTGCCCGCAGACCCAGATGTCAGTGTGTGTGAGGATTGGTGGGAGACGGTGACAGAGGGCGGGACTGGGAAGAGACCTAGGGAAGACAGTGGCTCCTTTGAATCTGTCCTCTCAGGGGCTGTCTCCTCTCCTGGCAGGCCTTGGGCCGTGAGGAGGGACCTGTGTCTTTAAGGGCAAACAGTCCAGGGAACTTGTGAGCCCAAAAGTGAGGATAAAGTCCAGGGTGCTGCCCCCAGCTCTGACAGGAGCGCAGTTTGGGAGATGAAAAAACATGCCAGGCTCAGGTTGGGATCCCCGCACAGCAGAGGTGTGGGCGGTGGGGGTCTCCTAGCCAGATGAGAGGGAGGGTCTCGTCTAGGACTTTAGGAGGTTAGGCCTTGGCAAAGCAAGTCCCTGGTGCCTTTCCCCCAACCTCCCGGCACACTCACGTCCCACACACCTGGACGGTGCCCCAGCGTCGCCCCATTCCAACCCCACAAGTCCCCAGTTTTTCTTCTGTTCTCCATCTCTGTTTCACTCTCCTCAGCTTTGGGGAGCAGAGTAATACATAATAATAAGGATAACAAGAGCCACTTTTTGTTGGGCCCTGAGGATAGTGTACAGAGTTGCTTGTACTCCATACAATCGCCCTGGAAAAGGGCACAGACTTCACCCCCATTTATACCAGCGTGGAAACGGAAGCCCTGAGCACTTATGTAACAACCCAAAATCACACACAGAGCAAGGGGCAGAGCGGGACTCAACCTCCACCCCGTGTTGCATCAAAGTCCTGTGCTTTTCTGCTACTGCGGGTGATGGGCTGCAGTGCTGCTATTTCCCAAGCGGATTGGCTCAGCCAGGCCTCCAGAGAGCGTCTGAGATTCACCCATCCAGCCCATGAAACCTCTTTTTTTTCTCGCCCCTCATTTCACCAGAAAATAGTCGTTCAGAGCTCAGCCACGCTGGATTGTCTGTCACTGATTTGTGCTCTGTGGCTGCTGTGGCTGCAAGTGTCTGCAGCCTGGTGGGCTCCCAGGGGATGGGGGCAGGGGCTCAGAGGGGCTTGCTGAGTAGGATGGGCTTGGAGGAGGCAGAGGGGTGGACTGGATGACCCTCACGGGACTGCTGTGGAGAGGGTTGTCTCTACTTCTGGGAAGGATTTATTTCAAGCTCACTCTCCTTTACCTGCTTCTGATTCACAGAGCTCTTTTTTAAAGATTTCATTTATTCATTTTTAGACAGGGGGAGAAAGAGAGGGAGAGAAACATCAATGTGTGGTTGCCTCTCACGTGCCCCCTCACTGGGGACCTGGCCTACAACCCAGCCATGTATTCTAGACTGGGAATCGAACCAGTGACCCTTTGGTTTGCAGGCCCACGTTCAATCCACTGAGCTACGTCAGCCAGGGCTGATTCATAGAGCTTTTCATGAACACCTTTCTTCACCTAGCGTTTTAAACCCTTCCACCAGATTCCTAACCGTGTTTGTTAACTGTTATTGTCTGTCTCACATACCACAAGCTCACAGTTTATCCTTTCCCAAGCCCTGTGCACACATGACTTCCTGTGGAGTTGGCAGGTGTTATTAATCCCACTAGACAGACGAGGAAACTGAGCCCTCAAACAGGAAGCAGCACGTCCAGAACACAGCAAGGCTTGGAGGCAGAGGCCGTCTCTGCTCTCGCCCACACGCAGTAATCCCTGGTGCCACCTTCTCTGGTGCCTTTGCCTTGTCCTTGCCCCAGTGACACGTTCCACGTTCCTGTCTCAGCCTGGCTGGCTTTGCAGATACACTTTGCTCCAAGTTCTTTTACTTCACTTTCATTCATTGTGGTAAAATACATTTACACAAATTTTGCTACTTTAAAGTGTACAGTTCAGTGGTACAAAGTACCTTCGCACTGTTGCATGAGTACCATCACCCTCCTTCTCTAGGACTTTCTCATCCTGTCTGACGGAAACTCAGTACCCGTTAAACGGCAGCCCTTCCTCGCTCCTCCCCCAGCCCTTGGCAACCGCCACGCTACTTTCTGTCTCTCCGATTTTGACTATTCTAAGCACCGCACATCAGTGGGATCACGTAGTATTTGTCTCTGTATGACTGGTGTATTGCACTCGGCACAGCGTCGCCGGGGTGCATCCACGTGGTAGCATGTTGCAGAATGTGTTTCCTTTGAAGACTGAATGACGTTCTGCTGTGTGACCAGGGCACCGTTTGCTTACCCCCTGACTTGTCCATGGACTCTCGGCTGCTTCCCCGTCCGGCTGCTGTGGACAATGCTGCTGTGAATGTGGGCGCACAAGCAGCTCTCCAAGACTCTGCTTGCAATTCTGAAGTTGAGAAGCAGAGTTGCTGGGTCATACGCTATTTTTTAATTTTTTGAGGAGCTGCCTCACTGTTTGACATTTTACACACCTATCAACAGTGCACGAGGGTTCCAGTTTCTCCACATCCCTGCCAACATTTGTGGTTCCTGTTTTTTTCCTTTTTTTGGACAGCAGCCATCCTAATGGGTGTGAAGTTGTATCTTAGAGTAGCTTTGTTTGATTTGCTGCCCTAATGATCAGTGATGTTGAGCACCTTTTCATGTACTTATTGGCCATTTGTATATCTTCTTTGGAGAAATGTCCATTTAGGCCTTTTTCCTGTCTTTGAAATGTTTTTGTTTATTGTTGAGTATTAGGATACTCTCTCTATATTCTGGATATTAATTCCTTATCAGATATATGACTCAAAAATATTTTCTCTTATTCTGTGGGCTACCTTTCGACTCTGTGGATGGTGTCTTTTTACAGTTTACAATTTAAAATTTTTTAAATTGAATTTATTGGGGTGACGTTGGTTACCAGGATTACATAGGTTTCGAATGCACACTTCTGTATCACAGCACCTATGCATGCATTGTGTGTTCACTCCCCCGAGTCTAGTCTCCTCTGTCCCCATGAATTTAACCCTCTTCACCTTCTCCTACACCCCCACCCCGCTACCCCTCCGGTAATCACCCTACTGTCATCCGTGCCCACGAGTTTTTGTTCGCGTGTTTGTCTTGTTTGTTCACTTGTGTTTTCCAGCCCACGTGGACGCAGTCGTGTGGCGCTTGACTTCTTCTGTCTGGTCTCGTTTGCGCTGCGTGATGTTCTCAAGGTCCATCCATGTTGTCAACAGTGACCGCATTTCATCTTTTCTTACGTCTGAGCAGTATATTCCATTGTATACATGCACCACATCTTTACCCAGTCGTCTGTCGAGGACAGATCGTGTCTTTCGGTGCACAGTGAATTTTAAATTTCTGTGGATGTATAGTTCTTGGTGCTGTCACTGTGGCTCTTTCACCTGGGTTCCAGAGCGTCACACACCTGCAGCGCCTCTTGACCTGTCTCCAAGCATCAATGGCCTATTTACCTGGCTGACCTCACCCACCAGGCAGGGAGTTCCCTAGCAGCCAGACCCTGCCCTCATTGAAGTCTGTATTCCCAACACCAGCAGAAGGCCTGGCATGTAGCAGGTGCTTAGTGTGTGTTTGGCGAATGGGTGGCGATGACTTAAGCGGATAACGGATGATGCAGGCTGGGGCTGGGCGGTGAGAGAGATGAGGGCCCCCATGCCATGGAGAATGGGTGTGAGGCGGCCTGCGCTGCCATGCAAGATGGGGAGTGTAAGCTGGCAAGGAGCACAGACTCTGGAGCCAAAGTTCCCAGTTCAAATCCTCTCTCTGTTTTTTGTTTGTTTGTTTATTGATTTTAGAGAGAGAAGGGAGTGGAGAGAGCAACAGAGAGAAAACTTTGATGTGAGAGAGAAACGTGGATTGGTTGCCCCAACTAGGGATCAAATCTGAGACCTAGGTATGTGCCCTGACTGGGGTTCAAACCCGCAACCTTTTGGTCTATGGGACGACATTCCAACGGAGCCACCCCGCCGGAGCTCAGATCCTCTCTTACTGGCTGTGCAGTCTTGGGCAAGTTACTCAACCGTTCCACGCCTCACTTTCTTTGCCATCTTTGAAATGGGAGTAATAACTAGCTTAGAAGGTTGGTTGTGGATATCAAATGACTCATTGAACCCTGAGAATATGGCTTAGCATATAAAAAAACATTCTTCAGGTGCTGGCTGTTATCACTTCATTATCATCTCAGCCCTTTGAGGACAGAGAACAAATACATTCCCTACATCTTTGTGGCCCCAGCACCTAGACGCGTAACTGGCACCTAGAGGGTATTTGTTTATGGAATTAGGTTGTTTTTGTCAACCAGGTAGCCCTTCCTTACTCTGTGGTCTCTCATTTCTGTGGAATCCCACCCTCCCACCTGCCCCCAGCAAAGACGGTAAAAGACGGTAAACTGCTGGTCCTCAGAGGATCCCGGGGCTGGGCGGGCTGGAGGGGCACGTCGGCAGGGTAGGAGTTGGGTGAGGGCTGCCACTGTTCATTCTCTTTCTCCTTTGTATCTCTCTGCCTCAAGTCACAGAATCATGGAGTCTCGGGGCTATCCTACTGCCACTGAAGGGCTTGGGTTATTCTCTGCCTGTTCTCCATACAGCTTGCCAGCTGCCTGGTTCTCTCTTGGAAGCAGGGGCCCACAAAGAAGAGAAAACCCTTAGGCGTTCTGAAAGGGTGCTGGCTGTGCTTCCTTCCTGAGACTCTCTGGTAGACTCTTCATGATCTCCTTGGCACCCAGAGGTGCCCAGAGGCATCCGGAAGCCAAGACCTGGAGTGAGGAGGATGTCCCTGGCCCTTCCCTAGGCTCAGTGGTGGTATGCAGGCTCCTCTGAGGGCTGCCCCACTGCCCTCCACTCACCAGGCACAGCTGTGTCCCAGGGGTGCCAGGCCGACGTGGACCTGGGCAGTCAGCAGTGCCCTCTGCCCAGGGGTCAGCCTTCCCTGGATTCCTGGTGTCCTGAGTCCCCTGACGTCACCTCAGATCCTGTGACTTGCCCCGCCCCACTCAGAAGGACCTTGTCCCTGAAGACTTTGGCCTTTCCTTGGATGCTCATGGACAGTGTGGTAGATGGATCAGGTGCCAGCAGGTGATGGGGAGGCTGGCTAGAGGCCAGGGGTGGGGGTACCACTTTGCCCTGCATGGCTGGCTCTGGGCGTAAAAGCAGTGAGTCATGCCACCTTTCAGACAGTGGTGAGGAGAGAGGACAGACATGGGAACTGGATACATGGGGTGTGGAGGGGTGGGGAGCCTCGGTCCACACCCCAGATGTTCCCGTCTCCTGAGAAGCCTGGTAGCTGTTCTGCACCTCCATGCTGTGGGATGGGCTTGGGGAGGGGTGTGCAGTCTGTAAGTGTGAACTCAGGGATGTGAGGATGGAGACTATGTGAAGTGTGGGTCGAGTGCGGGCTTATGTGTGTCGATGTGTGGTGAGCGGGGTCTGTGTCAGTGATGGGGCGGGCACTGAGGGGGACACTGGGCTTGGGGGCCGAGGAGAGGTCAGAGCGAGTGACCACACAGTTACCAGGCACTGTTACCTCTCTGTCAGTTTGCCGCGGCCTCTGCCGGGGTCTGTCACGTGGCTGGGTAGCCGTTGGGAGGGGGTCTGTGGTGGGTAATTTAGGGGTGCTTATCGCCCCAGCTGCTGATTATCATCTAAATAATGGCAGAGGAGAGACTTGCCACCCTTGGCAATCATGCTTCCAGCAGGCAGGGGGTTGGGGGTGGGGAGGGCTCAGTGTCTGGCCCTGGTCACGATGTGTTTATGGCCCAGTGTGTGTGTGTGAGACGTTGAGTCTGCTGTGTCTTGGTGTGCACGGGTGAGTCTGTGATCTGTGATGGGCTCTGCTCGTCGTTTTTAGGGTCATGTGTGTTCACCTGTGTGTGTCCAGGAGAAGTGCCTTTGCATTTTATTTTATTTTTTGATTGGGGGAACACGCCAGAGTCATACTTTCAAAATTATATAACCAGAAGCAATATTGGAAAACTAAACTTTAACAGTCATTGTTATATGACTATATGTATGTACGTGGACATATCATATTTTATATCATATATTTGACATTTATCAAAATTAATACCTTCGATATATTGCTGAAACTTAATTTTCTTAAATAACTTAAGAATATGTCATTTTTCTAATATTTAGTTCTTCTAATAAAATGAATCATGTTTTGATCAGATGCTCTTATTACCATCAGAATGTAATATTTACTTAATTATTTATCATCTTTATTTTCCACTAGAATGTAATCTAAAAGAGAGCATCGTTTTTGTCTGTCTTGCTCGCTGTTGTATTTCCAGCACCTAGAATAGTGCCTGGCATGTAGAAGGTGCCAAATTTATATTTTTTGTCTAAATGAAAGGGAAAGCATTCCTGAGAAAATGGCCTGGAGGGCGAGGAGGCATTGCCCGGTCAGGAAGGGGTAGGGACTGTTCTTCGTGGCAGGCATGGCATATACGAAGGTCCTGAGGCAGGAAGGGGCCGAGTGCATGCTGAGGCGCTGACAGGCCTCTGGTGCAGCCGCGGTACTTGCGTGTGTGTGGGGGGCTTTCTCGAACATTTGAAGAAATTTGAAAAGTTGTTGGAGAATTTCAAGTAAAGGAATTACATGATCAGATTTGCATTGTTAAAGTGTTCCTCTTGGTGCTAGACAAGGCTGGACTGGGGAGTGGCACAGAGCTGAAGCAGCAGGACGAGGGGTGGACCCGGTGCCGTCCCCCAGGGGTAAGATGGCAGTGGCTCTGGCTGGGGTGGTTGCCGTGGGGATGGCCGGCCCTGGGCAGAACCAGGAGGTTTCTCGTCAGTGGACTTGGCAGAGCTGCACTAGTAGGCTGGGTAGATGGAGTTGGGGGGTGAGGGAGGAGGATGTGTGGGGAGTGCTGCTGAGATTTCTGGCTGGCTTCATGGGTTGGCTGGTGGATTGAGTCTCACTGTGTACTGGGGCTTTGTGAACCACTCCACTCTCCCCGTTAATCCTCACAGACCTCTGAGGTGGGCCAGGTGACAGTCCACAAGGAAACAGAGGCTTGGAGTGGTAAGATCTCTCCTGTAGGTAGGGTTTACTCTTGGCACAGTGAAACCCTCCTATCTAATACCATCAAGGCTTGGAGTTGATTGGTTGGAATGGGGATCATAAAATAACGAGGCCTGTAAGGGGTACATATTTCGTTTTAACTAGAGGCCTCTGGGTATGTTGACATGTGTCAGTCTTCGGAGGTACGCTGAGTCCTTCCCCCAGGCGCAGGCCCTCCTGAGCCCTGAATGGTCTTTCTCGCATAAACCACCCCCTGCCACTCTGTCTTCTTTGGGTTCTGGTCACACTTTATCTAAGGTAGAGCAAGAACTTCATGTCTTTTAAGAACCAGTCAAGGACAGGAGCCTTCCAGATTCTTAGGCCCCTCCCTCCCCACAGACTTGGCTGGCCAGCACCAGCCAGTTTCTCTCACGCCCAGCGTGATGGTAGTTCTTTCCCAGCAGTTTGCTGTCACCAAACCCTTCTAAGGCATTCAGCTTGGACTTTTAAGGAAAAAAGAAAACAATCTCTTTTCAGTCACATTTCACTGTTTTGTGTTGTATTTAAATTACATAATTACAATGACAAGTGAAACTGGCCACAGGTTTGGGGACAAACGCAGTGGCCCTCGGGACACGTGTGGTTTAGCTGGTGGGAGCAGAAGCAGGCGAGCACACGGGAGTTCCCTCTCAGGCCAGCTCCATGGAGGGAGTGAGGGTTCTCCGAGGAGGCCTTAGGCCAGGTCGGCCACCAGACGGGAACGTGGGCAAGGTGGAGAGAGCTGTGCCTAGGTGATGCTTTCGCTACTTATTACCAGAAGGTGAGTTCTGTGTTTGGTATTTAGTACACATATTTGGTACCCTTGGTGATCAATATGAAATGCTGTCAGTGGCTTACGTACTCAATATTGACATTTAAAAGGTACACTTTGTACCTTAAATAATTGGGCCCATTAATAACGAGCTGGATGGGGAAAGGCAACCCAGTTGGGAGTGGTCGGTGCAGTGCCTTCTTTGTAATTTATGTGTCTGCACTTGGTTATGCTGAGATCCATCCCGAAGGCCAAATTCCTGCCTTTGGGAAACTTCTATTCTTTAAGAGAGTCCGGTGAGACTCCCGAGGTGGTAGGAATCTGGACCCAGACGCCACAGGGAAGAAGGAGCAAGCACCATCTGCTCTGGGCTAACAGGGTGTATGTCCCGCCCTCCAGGTACCGAGGTGGCAGGGGCGCAGGGGGGGTGCTTTCTTGATGCACAGCATTCACCCGGCCCAGGGCTGGACACAGAGTGTCCTGCTGGTGGGGACCTCATCTGTGGGGACTTGCCAGGCACCTGAACAGTTTGGCACTGGGGACCATGACATCTCTCAGAGGGCTGGGGGAAGTGAAGGGAGGAAGGAGGACTAGTTGGCAGAATGGACTGGCAGGGTGACAGTGACAGGGGAAACCAGGGATCAAAGTGAACTTGTCCCCTTAGTCACAATAGCTGGGGAAAGGAAGCTGGTTCACTTCCCTTATTGAGTCATTGTGCCAGGCTCTGCAAACACCAAGAGTGACAAGCCATCATTCCTGCCCTTAAGGAGCTTACCCTCTAGTCATGGAGACGAACTCCAAGAAGAGCATTTTCATGTAATATGCTCTGTCAGTTCAGATCGCATTTGGTCCCAAGTTAACAGACTACCCAATGGACAGGGCTTGAGCAATTAGTATGTTAATCAATATCACACAGCAGGAAGTCTGGAGTCAGGTGGCTCCAGGCTGATGGGAGAACACAATGATGTCATTGAAAGCGCAAGCTTTTTCTATCTTTCTACTCTTCCATCCTCAACATGTCAACTCTCTGTCCACATGCTATTGCCTCACGGTTGTAGGTTGATGTCTATGGTACTTGTAACGATACTCACGGCAGAAAAGAAAAACGCTGACAAGAAAATGGGGCTGTATTTTTACTTTCTGTTTCCCAGAAGTGTCCTCAGAAAATGACCTCTTGTGTCTCACTGGCCAGACCCGACAGGGAGTGCTGTAAGGGAGGTGGAAGGGCAGGCGGAAGGGCAGGCAGCAGGCGGCTGGAAGCAGCTTCTCACACTAGCTTAGGTGAGCCTTGGGCCCGGATACATTGCTGCCTGAAAAGAGAGGGGGCTCAGGTGGCAACGAGGAAGGAACAGGGAAGAACCGCCCATGTGTAGTAAGAGCTAGAGTAGGCCCAGGATGCAGAGAGAAACTGGAGGAGCAGAGTTAACCCTACCTTGGGGCTCAGGGAAGGTTTCCTTGAAAAGGTGACCCCTGAGTGAGGTCATGAGCACCCTGGTCAAGAACAGGTGGAAGGTCACGTTAGGCAGAAGGTAAAGCGGGAGCAGAAGCATGGAGATGTGAAATAAGAGGGTGTCCAGGGGAGTGAGCATGGTTAGATGTCCCGCTGAAGAATGAAGTTGGAGAGTGAGTGAGAGGGGGGTGGTGCAGATGGAGAGGGGACAAGGAACCAGACCAAGATGGGCTCTGCAGTCGTGCCGCAACCTCGGCTTGTGTCCTGGAGGGTCCTGACTGGCTTTCAGCAGAGGAGCGGCATGGTTAGCTGTGCATTTTAGAAAAACCACTCGGTGCTGGTGCAGAAAATCAATGGAGGAGGCTGGGAGAAGCTGAGACTGAAGCAAGGGGGGTTCTTTCAACTACCCAGCAGAGAGCTGCTAAGGGCCTGTCCAAAGCCAGCCAGCCAGTATTTCAGCATCAGGAGAGGCAGGATTCCATGGCATGAATCTCTGGGAGGAAAAGATGTCTCCAGAGGGCTCGGAAGCTCCCAAGATGTGCATTGGGCTGTGCAATCACACACAGGGCAGTCTGTGTCCCTGTGATGAAGCAAGACAGGAGGTGGCCAAGGAGATTAGTGGGTGGCATGGGAGCTCTTTGCCAGATCGCCGTTTTGAGAAGGCTTGAGCAAAGGAGGGACGGGAAGTAGGAGACAGGGCTATGGTGTAAAGATGGTTGGTATCTGGGAGGCCAAATAGGCAGAACCTTTTGAAAGATACTAGAGGCAACCCAAACTTGTTTAGCCAGAGCCAGTGGAGACCAAGGAGAAAGAGGCTGCACGGGGTGTGATGTCTTAACCCTGGTGGAGAAAGCACGGCACCCCTGGGGTTGTATTGCTGCAGACATGGAGACTGGCTTCAGACCCAGAGCAGGGCTGCAGTGGAAAAGAAAAGCAGGGTGGGGGGTGGGGAGGGCATGGGGGGGCAGGCAGGGGGGCGCCTGGAGGCAGGATGAGCCCCTCTGCATCAGCTCCTCCTGTAGTCTGCAGGGGGCCTCTCCCCATAAAACATTTCAAGCACAGAGGAAGCTTGTGAACAAGACTTTTGGGTCCACTTTGTCCCCTCTGAGGAAGCTTGGAGCACAGGGGTTTGCTAAAGAAAAAATGTGGTTCCGAGTTTCAAAGAGAGGGCAGTCTCGGCCCGGATCCTTGCAGACTGTGAAATAGTTTGTGAGAGCTTAGAAGGAAGGGGGGTCGCCAGGAGCCAGTCTGGGCTCCCTATGACTAGTGTGTCTGGACAAAAAAATGTGAGGACATTGAGAAATAGATAAGAGACGCCTATGGAATAAAATTCCAAAGTACTAAGGGTATACAGTGAAAAGTCTCCCTCTTACCCCTGACCCATAGCCTCCAAGTTCCCCTCCTCAAAGGCAACCAGGGTTACCATTGCTTATTCATATAATCTGTCTACCTACCTATCTACCTTCCCTTAAAAAAGGCAAATCGTAGTATATTTCACTTGCCATTTTCATCTAACTTTCTCTTCTAACAATGTACATCGGAAATTTCCACAAAACAGGATACATGGAGCTGCCTCGTTCTTAAATGTCCTTGAAGAGCTGTGGTACAAATGCCCCATCATTTATCCCATCAGTCCCCACTGTCTCCAGACCTTCTCTCTTATTGACATTTCCACAATGAATAACCCTGCATATATATTTCTTCCTGCATGCTTGGTATATGTGACATGTATATGTTTCTATAGGATACTGGAAGGTAGAATCGTTGAGGCAAAGAATATATGCATGTTTAATTTTGATAGATATTGTCAAAGTCCTTAGAAGTTGTGCCAGTTCTGATGCTCATCTTGAATGTCTCTTTCCCTATATTTTGGCTGACAGTGTGTCTTTCAGGTCTTACTGGTGCTAGATGATCAGATAGAAGAAAACCCTAGTTTCAATATGCATTTCTCTGAATAAGATTTCCTTTCTTTTTTTTAAAGATTTTATTTATTTATTTAGTTTTAGAGAGAGGGGAAGGGAAGGAGAAATAGAGGGAGAGAAACATCAATGTGTGGTTGCCTCTCATGTGCCCCCTTCTGGGGACCTGGCCCATAATCCAGGCATGTGCCCTGACTGGGAATTGAACCAGCAACCCTTTGGTTTGCAGGCCCATGCTCAATCCACTGAGCGACACCAGCCAGGGCTGAATAAGATTTCTAACTAATGGATTTTCTGACTCTGAGGAGGACTGGAGAGTGGAAGATGCAGAGATTGTGGGAAGTGTGTGAACTTGACAAAGTTCTTAATGAAGTTTCTTGGGTACTTGCATGGTCCCTGAAGAAATGCAGCTGGGATCCTGAAGTAGTTTTTATGGCTTAGTTGCTGGATAAATGGCCATCCATTCACTTAACAAGTATTTGTGGAGTGCCGACTATTTGCTAGGTATTCCTCTAGACATGCGGATACATCAGTGAACAAAACAGAACAACAACAAAAAAATTCCTTTGCAGAGCTATGTGCTGTAGGAGGAGTAAGATAATAAATGAAACCAGAATAACTCAGTAAATTATACAGGATTTTAGAAGGCTGTGTCCCAAGAGTATTGTTTTAATGAATCCACTCTGGTTTAGGAGAGGATAGTTTCCAATGGGTGCCATGGGCACCAGGGCTCTGTCGTTGGTCCTGTCTTGTTCATTCAACAAGTATTGATTGAGCACCTACTGTGTGCCAGGTGCTGTCTTAGGAGCTAGGGCTATAGCTGTGAACAAAACAGACAAAAATCCCTGTCCTCTGAGACGGTGTATTCTAGTGATAGGAGATGGACAATAACAAAATACATTTTAAAAAAGCAAATAATATGTTAGAAAGAAAAAAGCACTATGGAGAAAAATTAAATGAGAAAGGATGGGGGCTGCGATTTCAAACGGGGTGGTCAAGGAAGGCCTCACTGAGAAAGAGGCATTTGAGCAGAGACCTGAAGGAGCGAGGGAGGAGCCACGAGGCCTGGGAGGGATGGCAGTGGCAAAGCCCAGGAGGCTGGAGCCTGCCCGGGTGTTGGAGGAGGGGCAAGGAAGTCAGGCTGTGGGAGCAGAGAAAGCAAGCGAGGGGAAGCAGAGAGGAGAGGGGACGGAGAAGGAAATGAAACCGAGTAACATAGAGCCTGGGGACCCCGTGAGCCTTTCATCCTTTTTTACTCTGAGTGAGGTGGGAACCATGGGAACGTCTGTGCAGAGGAGGGTTAGGATCCGAATTGGGTTTTAATGGCACGATTCTGGCCGCTGTGTTGAGAAAAGACAGGGCAGTCGGGGCAAGGGCAAAACAGGGAAATTGTAGTAATCCCCATAGCAAGCGAAAAAGTCATGAGGCTCTTGCAAAATTCCAAGCTAGAAATGATAACGGCTTGATCCAGATTGGAAGTGACAGAGAAATGGCTGGTTTCTGATATGTTTTGAAGACAGAGCCAGCAGGATTTGCTGACAAATTGAACATGGTTCATGAGAGAAAGACAGGAGTTAAGGGAGTGCAAGGTTTTGGGCCTGAGCAGCGGGAAGGATGGAGTTCCCACGACCACAGATCCTGAGACGATGCAGCCTGTGGGTGGACATGGTGGCTGGGAGTGGGAAGACCAGAAGGTCAGGTTTAGAAGACCAAGTCTGAAGTGTTCACTGGACGTCCAGGTGGAGATGGATGAGAGCATACAATTGGACCTGTGAGTCTGGGATTCCGAGGAGAGGTCTGGGCTGGAGATTGAAATTTGGGACTCACCAATTTATACATAGTATTTAAACCTATCATCTGGGTGAGATCACCATCCAGTGAATGAAGGTAAGAGTGAATGAAGGTTCCGAAAGGATACGAGGACTAGCCAGGAGCATTCCAACGTTACAGAACGGGGGAGCTAGAAAGAATCAGTGAAGGAGTTTGAGGAGTGGCCAGTGAGTGGGAGAGTGTGGCAGCTTGAAAATCAAATGGAAAAAAGGCTTTGATAAGAGGGGTGGCCAACTATGCCAAACGGTGCTCAGAGGCCAACTGGGATGAGGACTGAGACTTGACCACAGGAGTGACCAGAGCACTGTGGGGGAATGGCGGCAGTGAAACCCACCCACCACAAGCTATGACTTGGAGTGGGCTTAGATAATGTGCTGACCCTGGTGGGAGGAAAAGTGAATCACCAGTGAGAGACTCAGGATCCAGAAAGGCCACGACAGGTGGCCTGGAGGGACACGGTGGTACAAGACAACATTTGCCAGGGTCTACACTGGGTTCCCAAACACCAACTGTCTAAGTGGGAGGGGCAGAGGGACTTAGTACAAAAGACCTAGAGGCTTGTTGACAACTCCTGGTGTGTCAGCAGTGACTCGTAGTGATTCAAAGAGCAAGCAATTACAGGCTGGTTTAATGGGCATAGCTTATCCAGAACAAGGGAGGTGACTGACCTGCTGGGCTCAGCAGCTCAAGGGACACGAGGGAAATTGGGTTCAGCTGTGGGAGGGGAGGTAGAGATAGACACAGCAAGTCTGCATAGGGATAAGAACCTGGACCCTGGCTGGTGTGGCTCAGTGGATTGAGTGCCGGCCTGTGAACCAAAGGGTTGCAGGTTTGATTCCCAGTCAGGGCACATACCTGGGTTGCAGGCCAGGTCCCCAGTGGGTGGTGCTTGAGAGGCAACCACACATTGATGTTCTCTCCCTCTCTCCCTCTCTCCCTTCCCTTCTCTCTGAAAATAAATATGTAAAATCGTTTTAAAAAAAACCTGGAATTGAGGCTTCGTGAGAAATGGGGAAAGGACTAGTATGTCAAGCTTGAAGAGTGGACTTGGGGGTCTTTCATTCAAATAGAAACTTACCTGGGCAGAGTCTGTGTAACTAAAAATGGTGGAATAAGGCTGAGGGAGTGGATGCCGACAGACTGTGTGTTATGACTTTGTCTGCTTTTATTGATGAGTTCTCCCTGAAATTTTCTAATCTGTGAGCATTCCAAGTCATTTCTGATCCAGGTGTTCCACAGCTTGCTGAATGCCTGGATCCGAAGTCTTGGAAAAGCGATGACTCTCCTCAAGACCAGCTGAATGAAATAAGCAACGTCTAATATGATCCTCAGTCACCACAGAGGAGGTTTGAACTGGCCACCACGTGGCTAGCACTTGGACTTCCTGGGCCGTGCGGCCACTGACTTGGCCCAGGGCATGGATGACCGGCTGCCACACTGCCACCTCTGTCCCCTCCCAAATGTCTGGGCCCCCGGGTCCAGCCTTCCAGTCAGCACTTTCAGCGGGGCTCTAATGTGAGCTACATCTGTATTTTAACTTTTTCTGCTAGCCACATTAAAAAGTAAAATGAGCAGGTGAAATTAATTTTAATAATATATGTTTATATATATACTTATTATGTCTTTATCTGGCCTAAAATATTATCATTTCAACAGATAATCAGTATATGAAAACTTACTGAGATATTTTACTTTATTTATTTATTTGTTTTAATTGATTTGAGAGAGAGAGAGAGTCATCGATGTGAGAGAGAAACATTGATCGGTTGCCTCTCTCATGTGCCCCAACCAAGGACCAAACCTGCATCCTAGGCATGTGCCCTGACCAGGATTGAACCCACTACCTTTTTGGCGTATGGGACAAAGCTCTAATTAACTGAGTCACCCAGCCAGGGCTACACTATTTTTTGATGCTAAGTCTTTGAAGTCTGTGTGCCTTCTACAGCACAGCTCGATTTGGACCAGCCACATGTGTGCTGGACAGTGACGTCTTGGTTACCTGTCTCACTCTTCCTGTGTTGGACGGATCCAGGGTGCCCGTCAGTGGGTGTACAGGGACTTGACCCCAGCAGTGCCTGCCTGGCTGTGGCAGGCGCACACGGGGACCCTTGGGGCGATCTGTGGAGTGCAGCGTTCCCACGCCCAGGTGCCTTTCTGGGTGGGCAGGCTGCCGTGCCGTGTGTGCCCACTGTTTCCAGCTGTGGTAAACATTAACGCAGCAGTGGGAGCCGAGCCCTCCGGGAGGCCTGGGCTCCCCTGGGGGTAGAGGGGTGGGGAGGAGTGGAGATAATGCTGTGTACCTTAGATAGGGCTTTAAACCTGGCCTCCGAGGCTGTAGGGGCCCAAGCTGCCAGGGAAAAACGGCTCGACTTCTCCCCTCAGGACCAGGATGCCTGGCTGGCAGGGTCTCAGAGCCCGCGGACCTCAGAAGTGCCACCTGCCTCTACATCTGCAGGGGTCTCACAACACTCACTGCTTGGTCTCTTCCTCACAACCCGCCCTCTTCACTTTCAGACCTCTGCTCTCCAGACCCACTTGCCCGCAAGCCCAGCTAAGCCCAATTTAAGGGCACAGAAAACAGACTGAGGTCACACCATTTCTTCTTTAAAAGAACCCCAAACCAATAAGCACTCAAGGAGCACTTGCTGTTTGCTGGGCCGTTTCTTAGGGCGCCTCCTTCCTCACAGCAAGCAGGGCTGCAGGTTGTCACTCCCACCCAGGGGAGGAGCATTAAAAGGCACACAGGTTAGCGTCACAACTGTGATACAAATCTGGGATTTTGTTGGACTAGTTCTAGCTACCAGGAAGTTCCCTCTGGGGAGAGAGAGCAAGAATATTTACTTGTATTTGCATAAGCAAACACTGGAAGGAGACACAGTAATAGTGATTACATATGGCAGAGGGAATAGGGAGAACTATGGGGTAAGAACTCTCAAGGTGTATCCTTGTGTATTACCTTGTTATTAGAACCAGCTGGGTATATTGTCCAATTTTAAAGCCAAGTGAGGTGAAATTATAACTGTCCATCCTTCCCCCCTGGTGTGTGAAGATGTGTTTCTCAGAGTAGATGAGCTTGATGACCGAACTGAAACTTTCACTATTCCAGAACGTGTGTGGGATTTATTTTCCATAAAGACAATCGATTTAAATGACAAAAAGGGGAAAAAGTTGGGTTTTCTGGTCATGGCTTGGGAGTGGTTTTCTGTAACTTCTACCCTTGATTCCTAGTCCCTGTGCTTCTAGTCTGAAGAGGAAAACACTGGCAATCTGAAGGGAGACTCGGCCCGGCCTGCAGGGAGCCCCTGTCTGAAGGGAGGGGGCAGACCCGTCTTCGGGGAGTTCCCAAGTCCAGCTCTTCTGGACCTGGGGAAGGAAGCAGAGGAACTTCTGTGTTCTGAAGCACCCATTTTTGCCCTGGGCTTGGCTCCCTCTTTCCATTCGAGGAAATCTTTTTACATTTGATTTTGCTTCCCCTTGGTGCTTGCCCCTCTTCCCCAGTCCCCAGAAGGTGTGTGTCCTTCCTTGCCTCCAGTATCTCCGGAGCCAGATTTGCATGTCCTGAGGGCATGGGGGAGCCCGGCGCCTCCTTGTGAACTGCTCCACCCGCAGGAGATACTGACTCTGTCCTCCACTCAGCTGCGGCCTGCGCTGGGCCGCGATGGGGGTGGGCCAGTGTGCTGGTCTGTTGAGACTCCAGGGGGGCTGCCCTTTGCTCAAGCAACATGTGGACAATGAGAGCTGAGGGGAGGGTTCCGGAGGCTTTTCCCTGCTTGGGGTTTGCATTCAGTGAGTCTGATATTGAGACAGGCAGAAGGGTGGGAGACCTGAGAATTCCCAGTTTCAGAGGTAATGCCCTGGCAGGGCAGGGATGAACTGGGGTGGGGCAGGCCAGGGCACATACAAGTTGTATTTCTTCCTGAGCAGAAGGTGCTGCCCTTGCCAGAACTGGGGGGCCCATCCCCATCCTTAGCACCCTTGAGGGAAGGCCAGGCTGTGAGGCCACTGGACTGCAGGGACGCCTTCCCCCCTGGAGGTGCTCACCCCGCCCCCTCCCAGCTCACATTCCCCTTTCTTCTCCTGCTGACAGAGAAGTCCTAAGGTCTGGCCAGGCCTTGGACTCTGGAACAGTGTGTGGGGATAGACTGATGACTTCTGGTTGGGGGTAGAAATGAAGTGAACCCCTTCTTAAATACCCCTCTCTGAGCTACTCTACTCTTCCCGTCCCCATTCTTGACCTCTTCCAACCTGGCTGTGAAATGGAGGGGAGAGCCCAGCTGCCCGCAGAGGCGGAGCGGGGTCCAGGTAGAGAGAGCAGACACTCCGCATTGAGTACAGAAATGGAGGCTGAGATTCCTGGCATTTCAGAGATAGAGAGGGAGGGGCCTTGGGGATCATCCAAGTAGAGTGACAGACACCCCAGAAGAGAGGGCCCAGTGACTGGGACCTGGAAAGCCCTGTGCTGGGGCGATGTGGGAAAATGTCTGGGTTAGGGTGAATGAGGTGGGAAAGGAGAAAGATATCCAGTGGGGGAGGGGGTCAGGAGTGTTTGCCCAAAGTATGAGGCCGGTAGGAAGAGAAAACAAAGTGTTTGGAATTCTTGGAAGACAAGACCTCAGGTAACCCCAAGGGTCAGCAGTCAGCTCGCTAGGAATGTCCTCCAGTCAGCGGCACCTTTGACTCAGCAACCTTGCTCTGCAGCCTAGAGCGACCTTGCATAAGTCATTCCCCCTCAGGGCCTCAGTCTCCCCATTTGGGAAAGGAGGTAGGCACCCAGCCTTTTCTAATGACTTCCCAGCTCCATGTTTCCACATCCACAGACAGAATGACACAGTGTCTTTGAGACACTTCTCTCTATTTGGCATTCCTCACTCTCTCTGTGCCTCAGTTTCTGTACCTGTAAAATGGGAATAAAAAAACAATACCTATCTCCTAAAGTTATTGTGAAGATTCAATGAGTTAGTACATGTAAAGCATTTAGTACAGTGCCTGGCACACAGAAAGCTCTTAACAATACTTATCATTATCATTATGAAGAATTAGGGGGGCCTGTATTTAGCTTATTTTTTAATGAATGAGCTGGGACAAGGGCCTCCAGGGAGCATTTTAAGGGTAGCCTTGTTTCAGGGAGGCCCACATCCTATTCCAGGTGTCACACATGTCCAGGCCTGGGTTTCAGCTCTGGGCTCTAGAGGGAGAGTCTATAACCCCCCCCCGCCCCCCGCCCCCGAGGTAGAGGCACCCAGCCGGGAGGGTGGCTGGAGATAGGGGAACTGCGAGAGGCATCCTGTGGAGGGCTTTCAAGAGGCCGCCCTGCTCAGAGTCAATATTTGTTCGGCTCTTGGGCTGGCTCTGTCCATCACTGCCTCTGGCCCCTCACATTCCTGCCATTGCACCGCTATCTCAAGAACGCGCTCCCATTGACTTAGGGACCACACCTGGCATCCGCAGAGATTTGCCCTGGTCTGCTGCCACTGCCGCACCTAAGTCCAGGCCCAGGAGGGAAGAGATGCATGGAGGACGCAAGCTAGGTGGGGGCACTTCGTCCTGTGCCACCTGCTTCTGCACAGTGAAGTCCCCTCCTCGACAGCAGCAGTCAATGAGGGAGGGCGCAGGACCCCACCAGTGCATGATCAAACAGGTTTTTTTCAACCATAAATAATGTCTAGGACCTCATTTCAAGGGGAAAATGTCCTCAGGGGACCCCAGTATTAATTATAATCAAGTTTGCTTAAATATATGTAAGCATACAACTAGGTATAAAACACTTTTTACTTTCAGTTTATACACAACACCAAAACCAAAATCAATTTGCACTTTAAATACAAAGAAAAACAATACAAGCAACCAATTTCAAACGGAGGGCACACACGTTAGTGCCATAGTTCCTGCTAAACCAAATCATCACTCACGATATGAACAGTGCAAGGACCACCAGAACACGGAGTTTTGTCCCTTTGGACCTGGGCGCAGTTTGCTCTTCGTCGGACCTACTGCCTCATTTACATCGAAGCCCCGCCTCTGCTCTCTCCTCCGCAGCACAGACTGGCCCGAACCAGGTCAGGGGCGAAGTGCTTCTACTCTTTTCCAGAGGTTGCTTGTAAATGAAAAGGCCCTGGGGCATGAGGGTGGTGACTTGGGGATGGGATTAATCCTAGCCATGCTCTAGCCATGCTTTCTTCTGGTCTGTGACAGAGTCCAGAGCTCTTGACTTTTACTTATTACCTCATTTGCTCCTCATTCCATGTGGAGGAGTGGACAGGGCAAGTTTGTCTCATGGCTCTTGAGTTTTTACTGTCTCTGTGAGGAAGGCATGAACTTTTTTCCCCCCTTCACCCAAAGACATTTTTTCATTGCTTTTTACAAATTAATTAATTAATTAATTTACTATTGTTCAAGTACAGTCGTCTCCATTTTCCCACCACTTTCCCCTGCCCCACCCACCCCCACCTCCCATTCTCAATCCTTCCCCCCTTTAGCTTTGTCCCTGGTCCTTTACACATGTCTCTCGACAACCCTTCCCTTTCTTTTCCCACCACCTCCCTCTCCCCCTGTTACTGTCATTTTGTTCTTTATTTCAATGTCTCTGCTTATATTTTGCTTGCTTGTTTGTTTTGTTGATTAGGTTCCACTTACAGGTGAGATCATATGGTATTTTTCTTTAATTACCTGGTTTACTTCACTTAGCATGATGCTCTCCAGATCTATCCATGCTGTCGAAAAGGGCAGGAACTCCTTCTTTCCCTCTGCTGCATAGAATTCCATTGCGTAAATGTACATAGTTTTTGATCCTCTCATTTACTGATGGGCACTTAGGTTGCTTCCAGCACTTTGCTTTTGTAAATTGTGTTGCTATGAAATTGGGGTGAATAGGTTCTTTTGAGTTGATGTTTCAGGATTCTTAGGGTATAATCCCAGCAGTGGAATTGCCGGATCAAAAGGTAGTTCCATTTTTAGTTTTTTGAGGAAATTCTGTACTGTTTTCCACAGTGGCTGCACCAGTCTGCAGTCCCACCAACAGTGCACTAGGGTTCCCTTTTCTCTACAACCTCTCCAACACTTGTTGTTTGTTGATTTGGTTATGATGGCCATTCTGACTGGTGTGAAGTGGTATCTCATTGTGGTTTTAATTTGCATCTCTCTGATGGCTAGTGATGCTGAGCATCCTTTCATATGTCTCTGAGCCCTGTGTATGTCCTCCTTGGAGAAGTGCCTGTTCAGGTCCTTTGCCCATGTTTTAATTGGGTTGCTTGTCTTCTTGGAGTGGAGTTGTATGGGTTCTTTATATATTTTGGAGATAAAACCCTTGTCTGAGGTATCATTGGCAAATACGTTTTCCCATGCAGTTGGTTTACTTTTCATTTTGATGATGTTTTCTTTAGCCATGTGGAAGCTTTTTATTTTGATGAGGTCCCATTTGTTTATTCTTTCCTTTGTGTCCCTTGCTCTAGGGGACATAGCAGTGAAAATACTTCTGCATGGAATATCTGAGATTTTCTTTCCTATGTTCTCCTCTAGGGCTTTTATGGTGTCATGACTTATATTTAAGTCTTTTATCCATCTTGAATTTATTTTTGTGTATGGTGTAAGTTGGTGGTTGGTGGTTGAGTTTCATTTTATTTGCATGTAGCTGTCCAGCTCTCCCAACACCATTTGTTGAAGAGGCTATTTTTACTCCATTTTGTGCTTCTGCTCCCTTTGTTGAATAGTAATTGACCATAGAGACTTGGGTTTATTTCTGGGCTCTCTATTCTGTTCCATTGATCTATGTGTCTGTTCTTAAGCTAGTATCAGACTGTTTTGATTACAGTGGCCTTGTAATATAGTTTGATGTCAGGTATGGTGATCCCTCCTACTTAGTTCTTCTTTCTCAAAATTGCTATGACAATTTGGGGTCATATAAACATGGAACCATGTTTATGGTTCCATATAAAATTTTGAAATGTTTGTCCTATATCTGTGAAATATGACATTGGTATTTTAATAGGGATTGTGTTGAATCTATAAATTGCTGTAAGTAGTATGAACATTTTGATGATGTTAATTCTTCCAATCCATGAACACAGTATATGCTTCCATTCATTTGTGTTTTCCTTAATTTCTTTCCTCAGTGTTGTGTAGTTTTCTGAGTATAGGTCTTTTACCTCCTTGGTTAGATTTATTCCTAGATATATATTTTTTTGTTGCTATAGCAAATGGGATTCTTTTTCCTCATTTCTGTTCTGATATTTTGTTGTTGGTATACAAAAATGTCTTTGATTTCTGAATATTGACTTTGTATCCTGCTGCTTTGCCAAATTCACTTATTAGTTGGAGTAGTTTTTTTGTGGAGTCAATAGGGCAGGGGCATCAAACTCATTTTTACCAGGGGCCACATCAGCCTCATGGTTGCCTTCAAAGGGCCAAAATAATTTTAGGATGTCTAAATGTAACTACTCCTTAACTGTTAAGGAGCTAAAATTATACTGTGGCCCCCAGCGAAAATGAGTTTGACACCCCTACATAGGGTTTTCTATGTACACTACCATGTCATCTGCAAACAATGACAATTTTACTTCCTCCTTTCCAATTTGGATGCTTTTTATTTCTTTTTCTTGTCTGGTTGTTGTGGCTAGGACTTTCAATATTATGTTGAATAGAATTGGTAAAAGCAGACATCCCTGTCTTGTTCCTGATCTAAGTGGGAAAGCTTTTAGTTTTTGCCTGTTGAGTATGATGTTGCCTATAGGTTTTTCACATATGGCCTTTATTATGTTGAGGTATGTTCCCTCCACTCCCACTTTGCTGAGTGTTTTTATCATAAATGGGTGCTGTATTATTGCTTTTTTTTAGAGAGAGAGAGAAGAAGGAAGAAAGAGAGACATTGATGTGAGAGAGAAACATTGATTGGTTGCCTCCTGCATGCTCTTGGACTAGGATTGAACCCTCAACCCAGGCATGCGCCCTGACTGGGAATAAAACCTGCAACCTTTCGGTTACAGCACAACACTCCCCTCCAACCAACTGAGCCATGCTGGCCAAGGAGAAAGGCATGAATTTTAAAATTTCTTTTCTTATGTCCTCCCTTTTCTCCATAAAAGGTGGTAATATTTACACATGGTTCTGTATCTTGCCTTTTCATTTGGATAATGGTACACAAAGTATGCCCTGATCCTTTTTTACAGCTGCTTTGTATTCCACTGTATGGCTGACCTGTCCTGTATTCAACCAGTCCTTTGTGGATTTCGGTCATTTCCATCTTTAGTTTTTACAAACAGTGCTATGGTGAATAATCTTGTGCATGCACCATTTCACATGTTCTAGGTATATCTGTATTATCAATTCCTGGACCTGGAATTGTTGGCAAAGGGTATATGCATTTGTAATCTTTTTTTTTAATCCTCATGAAAGGATATTGTTATCGATTTGAGAGAGATAGAGAGACATTATGTGAGAAAGAAACACCAATCTGTTGTCTCCCTTACATGGCCCTGTCCAGGGATCAAACCCGCAACATTTTGGTGTATGGGACCACGCTCCCAACCAAGTCACCTGGCAAGGACATATTTGTAATCTTGGTACATAGTGTTGAATTGTTCACTGTAGATTGTAGCTATTAAATTTCCATCAGCAATGGATGAGTTTGACTATTTCCCCACGGCCTGGCCAATAAAGTGTGCTATCAATATATTATTATTATTATTATTATTATTATTATTATTATTATTTTAACCAATCTGGTAGATGAAAAATTGTATCTTGCTGTAGTTTTAATTTGGACATGCTTTTCCAAGGTATCTGGCTGGGGTACAACAGATGCAGTGTTCTGTTGGGGAGTGAAGGGTTTCCCAGGGCCAAGCTGCTGGGGCAGGGCCCATGCTCCTGACTTTGTTTGCTTTAAGCTCTGGACAGCGGGCCCAAGCAGATTCTCTAACTGTAGCAGGACCCACCCAACCCATCTCCAAATCTGACGATGTCTGGAAAAGCCGTATCGGCTTATCCTTGCCTCTAGTTGAGTAGACGGAGCCTTGAGTGTATCAGTTTAGAGCTCTCTCCCAACACATAGCCAGGTCAGTGGGGAATTTTTCCTGAGGTTTAATGACTTCCACCAAAGAGCATGCCGTTCTTCCAGGCTGGTCCTCAATGGATAGAAGAATCCCGAGATCAGAGGCTAACTGCCTTTTCAAGCCCCTTTTCATCTCATGGGAATCATAGTATCCAGTGTCCCTGAGGACCCTGTAGAGGGGAAAATAAGGTTAGCTTGATGAGTTGTTTTTTGTGAACCCTTTCTTGCTCCAGGCGATTACACTTTCCTGAGACTCATTTCTCAAGAACAGGCCAGAGGCAGCCTTACCCTCAACATGTGGGCTCAGCACTGCTGAGGCCTGGGTAGCTCAGAAAAGGGCCAGTGTAGGCTCCCCCCCACCAAACTGCCCGACTGTTCAAATGCCAGGTTCCTTCCTTCCTTCTGAATTGTCACAGTCTTTACAACAGCATCTTGGCCCTAGCTGGGACTCCAGAGCAGCTTAGTTTGAGATTTGTGAGTCAGCACCCCAGAATCTCTAGGCTGGAGAAAGGCTGAAAGAAGCTCAGAATTAGAACGTAAAACACTCAAACACCAGAGCTGAAGGGACAGTGGCCAGTTCCTAATTTGTTAGTAGAGTAGGGCATGTAAATGATAAACAAGTACACATACATTGTGGGGCTCACACCGCAGACTGTTTATTAACAGAGGCGTATGAGCAAAGACGTGGGAGCCTACCAGAGTGAACGACAGCTGGGGGCCTGCTTGGGATGTGTCACAGGAAAGATGCCTCAAAACACCTGTTCCTCTCGCCAGCCTTCCCACCCATCGGCAAGGTGCTCAGTTTGGGCTCTCCAGGGCCATCACCCATCCGTTGTCGATACCACATGACCCTTTTGATGGCCAGACTTAGGCTGGGGAGGGTGGTCATATGTGGTTGCAGAATAGCCATCTCCCTTCTAGGGTCCATTCACTTAACCAGGAGCTTGTGTCCTCTTTGGTAGAAGGTGCCTTGGTTTGGAGCTGTCTCCATGGTAACAAGGTCCGGGCCATTACTTGCTGTTTCTGTTCCTGGACCCCCTACCCCAGGGCCAAAGGTTTCCATGCCCAGCCCAGGTCCCATGTGCTCTTGCTTTCTGGCTGATTCACAGCCTCTTTAGCCACACTCGAGCCTCTGCCGCCCCATCCTGTCCTGGCCCCTCTGTCCTGGCTACATTCGGTCACTAATTACCTTAGTCATCTTTCCATCCATGCTTATTGAACTAATGGGGAAGGCAAACAGAAATCTCAGCAAATGTGGAAAATTCCTGCTGACAAGGCTGCAGGGCATGCTTAGGTTTGAGGGGTTAGACTTTTCTCTGTGAGGCGGCAGGGATGGACCCCAATGCTGGGCAGTTTCCATTGTTTAAACAGGAGGTGGTGGGCAGCTTTCTAGTTGGTACTGTGACCCACATTGAGGCTCATCTTGTCAAACATGAAGCAAGGCTTGGCTCAGAGCAGGGGACCGGAAGGGCCACGTGGGGAGTCAGACCCAGGCCTGGGGCTGTCTCCTGGTGGGACTCTCAGCTCTGCGCTCCCCAGGATGCTCAGTGGCTGAATGGGAGGATGGAGCCTGGGCTACATGCTCTCTCATGCCTGAGGCCTGTTCATCATTACCCATGGGGAGGGCAAGGCCCGAGAAGACATTACTGATGAGCCTTCTAAGTGACAGCTGGACCCTTTCCTCCTCACCTGCTGGGAAAACAAGACCTGGCCAAGGAATTTTTAGCACTCTTTGGGCTGGGAGCTCCCTGAGGACTGTGACCCCTCTTCCCACAGGGCTCCCCAAGTCCTTGGAGCCTTCTCCATGGTCAGTACTAGACTTTTGTGCCTGTTGTTTAATCGGGAATTTCTGCCCCAAATGGGTCTGTCCTCACCAATGTAACATGGCTCTGTCTAGTAGTGGTTACACAGAACTATTCAATAGGGAAGATGGGAATGTTCTAGGTCTGCGCTGTGGAATATAGTAGCCACTAGCCACATGTGGCTACAGAGCACTTAGGCTGGTCATCCAAGTTACTGTATTTGTAAACCCTAATTTAAACTGAATGTAAAATTAAATAGCCATATGTGGCTAATGGCTGCCATACTCCTCAGTGCAGGTCTATAAAGTTTCACGAGGGGCAACTTGAATGGGTGGCAAGTGCATTTATGACAAACATCCTCCAATGTGCCATGCCATCAGTGAGTCAGAACCCACGTCCTCACTCTGAAGGGGCCCAAGGTCATTTTCCTTGGAATGGCTCTGGGGAGTCTGGGCAGTTTCCTCCCCTATTCCCAACCCCCCGAGGCAGCAGGGGAGCAGGGAGCCAGCCAGAAAACACCTGTTCTTAACGAGGGTCTCCAGGGGCCAGGCAGCCCTCCCTCCACAAGGCACGGGGCTGCCTCGGTCTGAATGAGGGAGATTTATAGAAAATCCTCTCACACAACAGACGGATTTTCCAAGCCTCATTGGCTGCTCTGGTTTGAGCCTTCATGAAGGGGAGTGGAGGACAATGGAGGAGGTGGAGTGAGGCCCTGGGTGCACTCAGCTCTCTATCATCCAGCACAGGGAACTCCATCAACACCTGGTCCCCCACCCCCTTCCTGGAGGGGCAGTCACACTCCCTCCCCTCTTAGTAATAATAATAAAAAGGCCCTAACATCCAGCAAAGTCAGAATCAGCCTTTGAGGAGCACCTTTCTTGCCATTTAAAGATTTCCAGAAGTGATATCCTGTGGTTTTGCTTTACAATTCCCCAAGCCTTGTAATGCATAGCCTGGAAGTTCTCCCTTACAGCTGACCTAATTTCATCTGCTTGAGGCTCAAACACAGTAGGATTTCCCTACCCTTTACAGTTGCGGTGACATTTCAAAGTGGCAAGGTCAAGTGTGTGATTTCCCAATAAAAAACCTTGAGTAAAGGGAGGAATCACTGTCTGCTGGTGGTGAGAGGTCCTGGAAGTTTTCAGGCCCAGCCTCCTCCCTGTGCACTCAGAGAGGTTGCGATGCCCCCAAAGCGGGCAGTGACAGAGTCACAGCCAGCGCGCGTACTTCAGCGTAGTGCCTGCCTGTCTGTGTACCAGCTGCCCTCACGGGGCACACCCACAGAAATACCCGGGGGTCTTTAGGAGAGAGCAATGCTTAAGCCCAAGGAATGGATTTCTAATAGTGAAACACTACGTCTTATTCTACACATTTTTTTTTTGTCTTCAAGCCGCTTCCGGAAAGTTCTCACTACATGCGACGGGGAACAGTGGCAGTGTCTTACAGTGCGCGTTTCAGGGTGGTGAGGCTGGAAGAAGAGAGGGGTGAGGCGTTCCCAGGGGCATGAAGAGCTAGGGCAAAGGCTTAGGGGAACCACGAATAGGATCCTGGAGGGAGCCCTTCCCTGTATTGGGGACAGGAGGTATCGTTCACGAGTACAAAGTAGGTAAGTACAGCCAGTTCCCTGCGATGGTGAGGTGTCCAAGTCCTGGGACGTGACTTGCTTTGTTGGGGGAACTGGCTGGAGCAGGAGGCGTTTATGGGTTTCCCTCTCCAGGGGGCAGCCAGAGCGAGCCAAGTTTACGGTTGCTCAGAGCCCTATAAACACACGCAGTGACTGTGTGTGTATCTGAATGCGTGTCCCCCACCATCTGACCTTCACTCCCCAGGACGTGCCAGCCCTGACCTCCCTCGCCTGATGAGGATGCTTCAGCTGGTGGCTATTTGCTCTCTTTGGGGGCATGGTGATGCTTTCTGGAGGGGGTCAGTAAGCCTGGACCACGTGCCCTCCCCTCCACCATGGGTCCTGTAGACTTACTGGGGAGGCACGGCCTCAGGAAGATCCTGGAGAATGGGTGTGGGGAGCGGGAAGGGCACTGCAGCCTGGGGACAGCAGGAGTGAGAAGGTGTGTGTGTGTGTAAGTGTGTTTGCTTGGACAGTTGGGAAGGGTGAGCCTTGGAAGTACATAAAGGCAAGAAAGTAGGAAGTGAGAAAATGGCCTGGAGGTTTGCTAGCTTTGGGGGAGCCCTGACGCCTGACCTGAGGGTTAATAGAGAAGGACCGGAGATCTTTTTAAATCCACAGAGTTACGTACTGGAGCTGCGACGGGGCTGTCACAGGCTTCCGCATTCTGACTAGCACCGAACATGTGTGGGACAGGAGCCAGTGTTAGGGACAGCCTGTGGTCTCGATCAGGGGTCAGTGGTGGTCAGGGTTAGAGGCCAAGCTGTGGCCAGGGTGGAGAGAGCTTGTGGTCGAGATAAAGGGTCAGCTGTGGTCATGGCTGGCCGTGGGTCAGTGGCCAGGGTGAGGGGTCAGATACAGACTGGGAACTGTTTTCTTTGGGTTAAGCTAACAGCTCTGGAAGATGCTGACCTTGTCTTGGAGGCATTATCCTCAGGGGCCAGAGCATTTGTCTGAGGGCTCTAAAGACTCAGGTTGTCCTGGTTCTGTTAACTTAGGAGCCTGGTGACAGGGCAAGTCCCCTTATTCCTCTGGAGAAAAGAACAGACATAACCTCATTTTTACTGTGCTTTAAAAAAAAATGTGCTTTGCAGATGTTGTATTTTTTACAAACTGAACGCAAGACTCTCCACCAGCAAAGAATATGACTCGCTGTATTGCAATGCTTGATTTATCGCGGTGGTCCGCAACCCAGCCCCCAAAGTCTCCGAGGTGTGTCTAACAATAACGCCCGCTTGGTGTGTGAGCTCTTTGTTACCACGTATCCCACTATGAAGCATCAGCTAAATAATCATTAATAGCACCGCAGCCTTTACTCCTTGCCCCGACAGGCCTATAGGCAAAGCCTCAGTGGCCAGGCAGTTGGCTGGGTGCAGGGTGGCTAACGCTGTGCTTCTCAAGCTTGGCTGCTTGCTGGAGCCTTCTGGACACCTGATGGCCAGCTCTCCCTCCGGCCCTCCCACATTCTGAATTAATTGCTATGCGGGTGACCTGGGCATCAGTTTTAAAAGCTCCTCAGGTGATTCTGATGTGCAACCCAGTTTGGAAACCTCTGCATTCAAGTCTGTACTAATTAAGGAACTGAAGGGCACGCGTCTTTACGCAGCCACGTGAGTGTGAGCGGCGGATAAAATCAACCAGCTGGCTCCAAGCTCCATCTCTGCGGGGGTCCGCCTCAGGGAGCCGAGATGAGAGCAGCAAGAGACTCAAGAAGCACTTTCTGTCTCAACTTCTCCACACCTGTTTCTTTACTTACAAAATGGGTTACAATTACGCTTACCTCAGGGAGGCTGTTGTGGGATTCAAGCAGAATGAAACACATCGGGGTCGTCAAAACTGGCACAACCAAGAGATATTGACTGAATGTTGGGGATGTGGGTGGAGAAAAGGAGAGTCCCTAGAATCTCACTTCAGATCTATCTTCACTGAAAGTTCCTGACGATAGAAGCCAGAGGGACGGACAGCATGTTCCCTGGTGAACCCAAAATCTCTTGGCCCCGAGTAGGCTCTTTGGGGGTATTATCCCTTGTTGCAAGTATTGTCCCCATAATACACCCACATTAGTTTGACCATGTGTTTCATTTTGGGTTTCAGAACATACCATCCCCATAACCTGTAGGTGGGGTAGGTAGGTGGGGGATGGGAAGATGAGGCTTCTGCCCCTTCTGGCTCTTCGCAGGGGAAAGGTAGGGTGTTACGGAGATTCTGGAAGCTTCAGCTCAGGCTTGGAAGCAAATCCTGGCCAGGCTTCTAGTCTCTTGGCCCTCAGGAGAAAGTGGAGTTTCTCTTGTGTCCTGTGTCTTTAAGACTTAGAGAAGGAATAGTTGGGGGGTGGGGGACCTCAGGGGAAAATTCCAACCAGTAGGTTCCTTTGAAATGGAAGTGACATCTAGTGGTTCAAAGAAGAACTGCCAAGCTGGGCCCCCCAGGCCCAGGCTGGCCCTTGGGGTCCCTTCACTAGCACCTAGGCCCATCTCTGCCTGGGCCACAACCCCTAGAGGGGTCTGCAGTCCCAGCATTAGGTTATCATGACAAGGTGGCTCTCCTGGTCCCAAACCAGGCTGGGACCCCTACCCAGGCCCCGGCACCTACCCAGTGCTCCTAGAGGCCCAGCCTGGGGCAGCCAAGAGAGGCCCAGGAAGTGCGTCCTCTTCTTAGTCTGCCTGGGCCGCAGTATATAGGGTCCCCGAGTGAGCCAGGCTCCTTGGGGTTCCTGTCCCTTGATTCTGAGGAACCTTGTCCTGGTTCCAGCCCCACAGAATCCTGCGCAGGCCGCAGTGCTGAGTCATCAGAAACCTGCAGCAGCGCTGCTGTTATGCAATGACCCCTCTGGCTGGCTGGTGTCAGCGACAGGCCTCAGCCTTGCGTTCAGGCAGAGGGCCTCAGGGAGCATAGCACCCAGATTTGGGGGGCTGTGAACTAGGGGCCAGCAGAGAGCCACAGCTTTGGAACCAAAAAGGGTGGTGGGAGGAGGGAGGCGATGCCCAGGCTACTGCTCTTCAAGGTTCCTGGGCTGAGGATCCCCAGTCTGAGGGGAGCCCCAGCCTGAGGGGAGACACCACTCTGTCCTCACAAAAATCTCAGGTGAAGTTGGGGCAAGAGAGAATGACGTACACGTGAAATGGGCTGATGACCCTTGCAAAGCACAAGAAAAATCAGGGCAGGTTGACATGACAGCAGAACCCTGGGGTGGGCTGGGAAGGGGACAAGTGATGGGCTCTGGGGTTCAGTAGCAAGTGCTCCAGGGAGGTGGTGCCTTCAAAGATGGCAGGGGCCCCCCACCCAACCGCACCGTGTTTATGCCCGGGTGCTTCCCCACCCCTCGTGTCTGGCTCATGGGTAAGTGTCCTTAGCCCATTTCAAGGAACCAAGACCAGTGGCACCAGGGCCTGAGCAAGTAATAACAGGGGCTAGGGAGGACTGGGAGGCTTGCCGCACCGCCTGCACAGCTGGCCCCCCTGTTTCGTCCCTGCCTGCTGTGGTCCTCATGCTGTGGAGAAACCCCCAGGCGGCTGCAGCCTGTGTCAACCCTGCCCCTGTCCCTCCCCATTCCTTGAGTGAAGCTCGGCTGCTTTTGGCCTCAACTCTACAGTTCTGGAAGCTTCCTTAGGCCCCTTTTCTAAAGCCCTAGGCTCGGGCGTACCCTGCTGGGTGAGGAAGCATCTGTTCCATAGGGTGAATGTTTCAAGAGCAACTTCCTGAAACAGCTGTGTGGTCAACTCCCTTCCGAAGGACTCGAACACCTACTGTCCTATGCTCGCCAATACTAGAAGACGCTTATTTGACTCTGCCTTGTCAGTTTTTATTTCAAAGAGGTAGTATATGGACACAGTGACAAGGGTTTCAAGCACAGTAGCAAGCAGTGAATCTTGGTGAAGGGTATGGGTAGTTCCATCAAATAGAAATGTCTCTCTTTCATCTTTTCCTCCGGCTACCACTCAGTTCCCTTTCTTGGAGGCACCCCCAGTTACCCGTTTCCTGCAATCCTTCTAAAGATAGTCTGAAATATATACAACACACTGCTCCGCATTTTCCCTCCTTTGCTGAAACCGTTTGTCATGGGCACACACAGAGCTGTCTTGCCTTTTTTTGTGGCTCCCGTGTATTCCACTGAACAGGAGATTCAAACGCTCGTTTGGACGGAAGATACCGTGTGTTGAAACAGAGAGGAGCACAGCCTTCGGAGGCAGAACACTAGTGTCTAGCTCCCTGCTGCACTGCACACCAGCTGTACAGCGTGGACCCAGCTAATCTCTTAGTGACTCAGCTTCCTCATTTGTGGGCCAGGATTAATAGTGGCATCTACCTCAGTGTTTTGCGTGGGCTAAATGAGATACTACTTTCAAAAAGGGCTTAGGATACTGGCTGGTATGCAGTAAGCACTCAATAAATGTTAGTCACTATTCTCAAGATGATTTGCCAGACCCCCTTTGAAAGAGGGGGGCTGTTTCCAGGCTTTTATTACTGTAAATATCCTGGTCCACACGTCGCCTGGGGCTTGGGGCAGTGTACCCGTAGAAAAAATACCAGCGAGTAGAGGCGCTGGGTCAAGCACCATGTGCATTTGTAACTTCAAAAGATGCTGCCAGGTGGCCCTCCATGGAGGTGGCCCCAGCTGCTTGGCCGCCAGCTGTGTTCGAGCCTGTTTCTCCACGGCTTTGCCAAAACAGTTGTGTTTCACTCGGACAAAGCATTTCTTAAATCTACTTATGCACCGAACCTGTATGGAGCTTCTTGGGGGACCACCTGGCTTTTGATCCCTTCTGCTTCTCTCCACCCAAGTCCGCCTGGGTATTTACTTTGGGAAGCCGGCCTGCGATGAGGGCTAAATGGTCTGGAGTCAGCAAAGGTCTCCTAAGGTTCACGGCCCAGGTCTGTACACATTTCAGTCATCTGACACATTTTTTATGAAACGTTATAGCGCTCACAGCAAGTTTATGCACTGTTGATGGCTGTTTGTTCTGGTTCGTTAGTGTAACAAAACTGTTGGTTAAATCTGGTAATACTTTAGGATGTGCTGGTTGTCACCGTTTCGTTCCCGAGCCAGGGACTTACAGTTTCTGGCCACATCTTTAACATTTTGTCACACGTATCGAGGCACATAGACAGCGGGGAAGCCGAACTGTCTACCTGGAATTAGACCTCCCGTTATGGATAACATTATCAACGACCCCTCTCTCCTCTCCACTGAAAACTGCAGTTGATTATAAGGGAAAAGAAAGACGGATCTCGCATTGACAGGCCTGTTATTAAAACCTGAAACCTCACCAGCACAAAATACATCTGAAGGGTGAATGTTCCTTTTACAAAAGGAGTGTCTACTGAGCTGAGTGTAGTAGATTTTTATGAAAGCCCTTTCAGACAATTATGACAAGGCAGAGACTTGTTGAGGATGGTGGCTCCGGGCAGGAGAGCGGGCCTGCTGCGACTCTCACTAATTCTCATTGTTCTCACCCACCACCCGCACGTACCTGGATCGCGCACAGGCCCAGGCTGGAATGCTCCTTTATGATTCACTCGGATTTAGGGTGGGATGCCAAACTTTCTAGGACTTTTGTGAGCTCCTGGGCCAGCCTGGCAGCAAAGCCTCTGACGCCTCTTTCCCCTCCAATGACCTTGCCAATCTGACAAATATCAAGGGCTTTGCCTGTGCCGGGTCTGCTGTGGAGACCATCCCGGGCTGCTCAGAGAGGTGGAAGCAAACTGTCTGCATCTCCAGAAGCCCCTTGGGGGTCAGGTTTAAGGTGAGGGCATCGGTGAGTGAAGGTCAAAAAGGTGAGTTTTTTTTCTGATTATTTAATAAACTTTATTTTTATCTAATCAAAACACACATGCAGAAGAAGTATGCACAAATCACAAGTATGTTGCTTGATTTTTTTTACAGACAATTTATGAGTTTTACATGCAACTAATCATCCAGATGAAGAGAGAGAGTGTGGAAGCTTCCACAGCCCTCGTCCCCGATGGCCTCCACAGTTGTCACCCTCACAAGAGGCAGACACTCCTCTGTCTTCTATTCAGGACAGTTAGTATTGCCTGACTTCGGAACGTTATAAAAATGGAATCACATCACATGAACTCCATTGTGTCTGATTTCTTTTTGCTCAACATTGTGAAATTCACATGTTGTGAGTTCACCATGTGGTATGTGTGGTCATTCTCATTGCTGCATAATTCATTCCACTGATAATCACTGGGTTGTTTCCAGTTTAGAGCCGTGGTGAATAGTGTTGCTGTAAACGTTTTTATCTGTGTCTGTGGTATATAGGGGTACACATTTCTGTTATATGCCTAGGAGAGGAATGACTGTGTCAAAACAGACACTGCCAGTTTTCCGAAGGCGTTGCATCAATTTCTGTTCCAAGCCCAGCGTGTGTGAGTCTTGGTTTTTGCACCTCCTCGCCGACGCCACTGTCAGTGGTCTTCATTGTACCCGCTCTGGTCAGAATGACCTTTCTAAACCACCTACCCTTGGATCCCTTTCCTGCTTCCAGATTGAAAAAATTTCCCCAGCATTTTATTGTGAAAACCTTCAGACACACAGAAAAGCCGAAAATATTGTATAATGAGAAACAATATCCAGATAAGCACAGGGCCTAATCATGTAATCAACATTTGATAACTTTTTCCCACCTATCTAGCCATCCATCCATCCATCCATCCATCTATCCATCAATCCACTCTCTTCTTTTTTTAATTGTTGTGCTTCTGTATGAGGGTAAAATCCACATGCCATAACATTCGCCCATTTTAAGTGTACGTGTAATGATTTAAGTAAGTTTAGATGGTTGTGCAGCCATCAACACAACCCATTGTTAGCACACTTCTGCCGCCGACAGAGCTCCCCCGTGCCCTCTGTAGGCAGTCCCGACTCTGGCTCCTGGTCTCAAGCAACCGCTGAGCTATCTGCTTTCTCTCTAGGTAGTTTCACCTTTTCTAACAATTCATACAAATGGAACCATAGAGCATGTAGTCTTTTCCGTCTGGTTTCTCTCACTGAGCCCAATGCCTCTGAGACGCATCCGCGTTGTAACGTGTGTCAGTAGCTTCTTTTTCTGCGAAGCAGTATGCCGACGTGTGGCTGTCCCACAATGTGCGTATCCATTCTGTGCAGCACTCCCATTGGGTTTTAATGGTGGGATTGCAGTCTGTCATAAGAGGACCTTACTCATTCACACAGCGTGCTATTTGTGGAGAGAAGAAACGTTAGAGAGGAGCAGAGGCAGAGACGGAGACAAAGAGAGTTAGAGACAGATATTCTCATTGCCTCCAGACCAGGCTGGGCCTCCTCTCCTCTGGGAAACCTCCCCACCAGCCTGTTCTCAGGCGTGTCTCTCCCTGAGCCCTGCATGCTGGTGCTCACAGTTCACTGTCCTGGTTTGGTATCTGTTCTGCTGGTGACTGTCTCACTAAGTCCTGCAACTTTCGCAAAGAGCTCAGTACAATGTGGGACACAGTTTAGGACTGGGGAAAGTAGCCTTTGTTATTCATTTCCTAAAGTAGCCTTTGTTATTCATTTCCTACAGCTTGATGAGTAATTGGAGGGCAGGAACCATGGTTTTTGCGAGCCTTCACTATAGCTCCAGGGCTTGGAACAGCTCCAGGCACACAGGATGGAGGAGGGACAGTGGACCAGGCTGTGGGTTGGGGGGCTTTATACAGTCAAGGCCTGAGCACCCCACTTTTAGTCCTCTGGTGTGATCCCTGTGAGAGACAGGGCCCTGGGCTGGGGAGTCGATAGGCCTTGTTGCCAAACCACAGCTGGGAATGCCAGCATCACTAACGAGTTCAGTGTGAGCCTGAGGAATAAGGAGGCTCCTGCCAACAGAGGCCAAGGCAACTATGGGAAGCTGCTGAGACCCCCAGTCAGCGAGAAGCCTGAGCAGCGCCAGGCAAACTGCTCCCATCCCACCTCCCTCTCAGTCCCGTAATTCCCAAGATTCCTGATGTCTTTCCAGACCCCAGGCCATCCTTCCTGCATGCTCCCAGGGCTGCGGATGGTGTGGGGTGCCAGGCATTGCCAGTGATGTCCTCCCTCCCTTCTTTTCCACACTGAAATCACTCCTTAGAACCTGATGGTGCTTCAACGGTTCCACTGTCCACGCATGTGGTGGGCGAGGGGTCCTGTTCTTGAGTGCAGTGGTTCTCAGACTTGAGTGATACACACGCCTGTGCAGAAGTCAGGTCAGTGATTCAGCACATCTGTAGTGGGGCCCGAGAATTTCGCATGGCTGACAAGTTCCCAGGTGATGCTCACACTGCTGGGCTGGGGACCACTCTTTGAGAACCATTGCTCTAAAGCTATGGCCTGTCTTCTAAGTGCCGACCCCTCCTCCTGTGTGGTGGGAGGTGGCGAGGGTCAGGGGCAGAGGCACGTGCTTCCTTCTCTGTACAAGTGCTGAGAAGCACTGGGATGCTAATGACCATGGTAGTGATGGTAGGAAGTTGACATTCAAGTTGCCTTTGGCCAAAGGGCATGACAAAGACTTACAGGCAAGAGCAGGTACAATGTCTTAGCTCCACCATATTGTAAAAATAAAAACAGATCAAAGCTAGAGCATGTCGGAATATAAAAATAAGTGGTTTGGGGAAAGAATCATCAGAACTTATTCTGTTTTAACTTCAGTGTCAGTAATAAACTTAATTTTGATTTTTCAAGTAATCCATGTAAAAAGAGCTCAAAATCACATGGGCTAGACAAGACAGTAAGGGCAGTTTTTCTTTTTTTTCCTGGCCGTGTTCTAGATTGGTTATTCAAAGTCAGCCCAGTCTTGCAGTCCAGCCGGGCCTGAGGAAGGTCCCAGTGAGGACCTTCCAGAGCACACTCAGCCCCAACCCCAACCCGTGAGGCGGGTGCTCACGTTCCCTGCTCTGCAGACGAGGGAGCGGAGGCCCAGCCACTCACGGGCAGATCCGGGATTCCAACTTGAGTCCTTTTTTTATTCCAATTCAGACTCTGGCCCCAAAATGAGGTTTTTGTTTTGTTTTTACACCACCACAGCTGAATATTAATTCAATTTCCCCTGAATAATTTCTAACCAAACGGCAAACACATTGCGCTGTTGGAAGGCTAGGGCGAGCTCTTCTGTTACTTGGGGTGCGAACGCCACCGACCCCAGCTGGCTCTGCAAGGAGAATCTGGCGTTTCTGCCGTCAGAAATGATAGGGAGACAGATTCCTCTCCAGGCTTAGCTGAGCTTAGACAGGTGAGATTGCTCAGGGAGGCTGATCCACTGTGATCACACTTAATTGTTCTTCAGTATCTGGGACGTATGTTTACAGGAGCCAGGCGCATTGTTTGGCGCTCGCTCAGAGGGGCTGGAGATGGCCTTGCATCCAATGGGCCCCCGGCGCCCGCTCCGGGACAGGTGGTTATTAACAGGGGAAGTGTCCACATCCTCTGAGCATTTGTAGACGGCCATAGGAACAGGCCCCGTTGGAAGGGACACCAGTTAAGTAGCGGGCAGAATGCTGTCACCTCCTGGAACCGTTGTTGGGTCCCAGATTTGTGGTCTGCATATGATTCCAGCCAAAGCCAATCGCTCATAAAGACTTTAGACAGGGAGTGAGATCCCTTATGGATTAGATTGTGACCTTTCGGGTTGGGGTGGGTGAGTGCTGCTGGTGGGAGGGTGGGAATGAAGGTGGAGGAGGGAGGTAGGGGTGATGGGGCTTTGACAGTCTGAGATGACGGACACAGGATGCTGACAGTGGTGGTGGGGGACAGTGGCATAAGAGCTGGGGTGTTACAGGAAGGATGGTTATCAGGATGATGGGCTGAGTAGCTCTGGGAGGTCCCAAGTGGAGGATGAAAATTTTATCATGGTTTGGGGTGGCTGGGGGTGGGGGAGGTTGCCTGGAAAAAGCATTGCTTCAGATCGTGCACTCCAGTTTCCAGAGGCGCCTGCCTGGGGTATTTACCAAACCTGCTCCAGCAGCCCCGCTGGGAGGTCCTTCCCGGCTGAGCTTCAGCAAACCTGTTTCCCTAGGAGGCCTCCCTTCCCACCACAACAGAAGGGCGCTGATGTCAGCAGCCAGCGAAGCTGTAAGTCAGCACTGGTGCGGGTTGTGCTCAGGGCCAGCAGAAGAAAGAGCCCTGCCTGGCATGGCCTCCTCTGACCCCACCCCAATGGGGAGGCAAGGGGTCATCCTGGGAGGCCCTGGCCGGGTTTTTGGAGTAGGTGTGCAAGCCTGGGTGGCCTGAGGCTCCAGCTTGGCACTGGAGAACCCTGGACATGGGGATTGGAAGGGTCCCTTAAGGCAGCAGTCCCCAACCTTTTTGGCAGGAGGGACCAGGTTCATGGCAGACAATTTTTCCATGGACTGGGGTAGGAGGATGGTTTCAGGATGATTCAAGCCCATTACATTCAAGCTCTCCTGCTGTGCAACCCGGTTCCTAGCAGGCCTGGGCTGGTACCGTAGGTCCATGACCTGGAGGTTGGCGACCCCTGCTTTAAGGGCCATCTGGTGTAATCCCATGGAGAGAAAGTAGAGGTATTATGATTCCCATTTCCCAGATAGGGGCAGTGGGGCCTTGGGAAGGGAAGAGTTGTGCCCAGGATCCCCTGGAGGGGCGGCGGCCACATGAGGCTCAGCACCTCAGTCCCCAGACTCCTGACTCTGAACCCCATCTGTGGCAGCGCCCCCATTGTGCATACATGTGGGGGCATGGGGCAGCGGGCTCATGGGCAGGCAATTTTCTGGGTCTGCCATTCACTTGGGGTGGGCATGACTCCGCTGCCTCTTCTATAAAATAGGAGTGCTCAAATATGGCTCTGAGGGTGGGTGGAGGATTCACTGAGATGGACATGGGTAAATCTCCCCATGAACGTTAGTTTCCTTCCCTGCCAATCCCAGGTGGCAGTTTCATATGTGTTCAGTGAGTGTTTGTGCGTGCCACCATGTGAGGGAGAGTCACTTTCAAGGCTCTGAGAAAGAGGGAGAGTCGACAGTCCTGGCCAGGCAGTCATAGCCAGGAGAAGCCTCAGGGTGTACTGATCTTGGGAGGCGTCAGAGACTGGAACCTCTAGGGTTGGACTGGCATGGGGGCGGGTGCCTGGCACGGGAGGAGCTCTGAGACCTCCCCCCACCGGCGCTGGCCAGGCTCCTGCAAACCCAGAAGGCTGCTGCCTTAGGAGCTGGCAGGTCAGTTCAGGGCTGGTCTTAGGGTTGGGCAGTTCTCCTAAGGCAGATGGGAAGGTATGTCCCATTATCAGGAATCAGTGCTGAGAGTCACTTGTGGGCAGTCCAGCCAGTGGTGTCTGACTAGGGGTTAAAACATGGACTGGAGGGTGCCAGGAGGGGAGAGAGGAGGCAGGGCTGGCCCCTAGGCCTCCAGAGAATTCTGCCCTCCTATAGCCCAAGGTGACCCTGCCCCCTCCCCTTGCTCTAGGAAGAAGCCTAAATACAGTCTACTTATTTGTGCTAATTGTTGACATTTGCATGATATGCCATGCCATCCCTAGAGCTTGGGGACCAAGAATGCAAATCCACTCTGCAATGTGCAGAGACATCAACAGAAACACTGGAGCCTGGGGACTTGCCGGAGCAGAGGAGGGTCTCCTTCAGAGCTGCTTCCAAGCTGCCTGTAACTTCCCGTTGCATTCACAAAGGCATTCTGTGCTGAGACCTTAAAGGTCAAAGCTGAGGTCAGACCTCGATGTTGGCCTTCCAGTTCGACCACCTTACTTCACAGATAAGGAGACTGAGGCCCAGGGAGGAGATGTGGCTCACTCAAGATTGCAGTTAGTGGCAATGTAGGGTCAGAACCTCAACCAGCATCTTCCATATTCATTCTTCAACTTAATATGTGCGAAAGTACCCTTTTGATGAACATCCTTCACACATGCTCAACCCCTCCCTTCCAAAGTGCCTCCAGCTTTGTTTTGCTTCATAGGAGTACCTGACATTATCTGTTCATGCTGTTTATCTTCTGTCCCTGCTTCCCACTAGAATGAAGCTCCCTGGGGACAAGAATTTTCCCCACATTTTATTCGTTGCCATATCGTCAGCATCCCAAATATATAGTTGCTCAGGAAGGCATTGTGGGATTTATTCATTAATTTGTTGGCCAGTTTTTTTCTCCATTCCAGACTCTGAAAGCACAGAGATACGTCGGGTCTGGCGCCTGTCCCACGAGCGGGTGGATTTAGGCCCCTGCTTCCAGGCCCCGGTCTGCCTGAAGATGGGCGGGATCACTTTACAGCGTCCAGGACTCTGGAAGGTCCCCATGGAGAACGAGGAGCTGGGGCTAGAGGGTGAGAGTTCTCCCTGAGACTTGGGTCACATTCTAGAGCAAAGGCAGGGGGGCCTCAAAGGCACAGAGGAGGCCACAGTGTGAACACAGGTAACTTGTGAGCAGAGGGAGGGGACGGGAAATGGGGGATGGGAACATGGAGAGGGATCCTGAGAGGAGAGGTAAACGGGGTGCTGTGGGGGTCTGGGCACTGCGCATCTAGTGCAGGCTGGCAGGTGCAGGAAGAAGGACGCTGACATTTGTTGGTATCTAGGTGGCTAGAGAGCGGAGGCAGCGTGGGGAGACGGAAGACCCCTTGCTGGGCATATTGTCATATGGGGAGACATCACACAAACCCAAATAAGAGCTTTGGCTGGAGGCTCAGTTTTCTCATCTGTAAAATGGGAATGTTGACATGACCCTGGGGGTTGAGGGAAAGCAGACCTTATTTGAGATGATCTGCTGAAATGCGCTCGGCCCACTGCGGGACCCCCAAACACATGCTGGCCTGTCCTCCTAACCAGCTCTCTTCCCTGGGGCACAGCCTGTGGGGAGTGAGGCTCTGGGGCTGTGCCCCGTGGAGTGAGCCAGTCCCCACCTTCTGTGCTCCCCAAGAGGTTGGTACCCAAAAAGTCACCTGGTTTACTCCATCTCAGTTGACCAGAACGCTCTGGGCTATGGGATACTAGGGGTCTCCTGGCGGGGACCCAGGCCTCTGCCACTGGGAACTACAAGGAGGAGAGCAATAGATTTTTACGAGCCTGACACAGTTATGGCCAGGCCGAGGCAGGGAGAAAGGAAGGAATGGTCCCCAGGAATGCAGGAGGAATGCCGGGAGGCTCGTTCCTGTCCCTCACCCCTGAACTCCCAGGGAGAAGTGAGCTCAGGCCTCTGGCATGCTGGGCCCTAGGCAGCGTGGAGGGAGATGGTTTGGGCCCTGAATATCTCTGGGGCTGGGGTGCTCTCAGTGACGGCCAGTGAGTAGGTGTGTGTGTGTGACAGATGGCTTGTCTTCCTCATGACATGGGGACCACCTCCAAGGAGGTCGCTTAGACAGATTTATCGGTCTCAGTTGCTTCCTTCCACGTGCCCTGTGCCTGGGCCAGCAGTTCCACCTGTCTGCACGCCTGGGAGGGAAGGTGGTTGGTTTTTAGCTTGAGCAGGGCCTCTGTGTCTTCCTTCACACCGGGACTCCCTAAGGTCAGGGTTCATGTTTTCCCTTCAAGCTGGGAATTCCTGAAGGATGGAGGCTGCGACACCAGCTCACCCAAACGCTTCCTGGGCAGATGGGTTGGCTGGGGAAAGAGAAACTATAAGACAGTCTCTTCCCCCACTGAGATCCAAGACTGAATTGCCTTCAGACCTGCCTGCAAAGTGGCAACCAGTAGGGGCCAGCTGAGTCTTGTGGGGCAGACACCAGCCAACTAGTATCCTTTATCCTCGGGTCTGTTCATGGGCACCGGAGACCCCAACACATGTTCAGTTGGGAGAGCCAGGCCCGGTCACCCATCTGGACAGTCCTTGGTCCTGCCAGTCCCATACTTTGGGCTTTCCCCCTCTGCTTGTGGCCTGGGGTCCACCTGGGGAAGGGGTTGGGAGCGAGCAGGTCATAGCATGCCAGACCTCTGTCCACTAATGATACCTGCACATTCCTGGGCCTACCTCAGGCCTTTCATCTGCCCTTTCATGTGTGGCTTTGTTCCCGTGAGCCGGCGGCTGGGGTGGAAGCTGGACAGGGATCCAAGGGCAGGGGCAGCCAGGCAGGAGTAGTGGGAGTGGAGAATTGGCACCTGGCCAAGGTCACAAGTTTCCAGTGCCCTCAGTTTCCACCAGTGCCCTGGGGCTCTGGCAGGGAAGACACAAGTTGTCGAAACCGGCTGGTCAGGCCCCATCCCTCTGTTTTGGACGTGGGTCTCTGGTCTCCACTGGCAGGACATTCCTTTTCAAATCTCCTATGCACTCCTAGACCAGCCCCAGAGGGTCAGTCTGTGGTCAGGGTTTTGGATAATTTATGCAGAACTGGGTCCCTCTTGGCTAGTATTAGGGGGACTGAGGTCAGAGTTTAGGATTAAATTCTGACCAGGGTTATGAGTCAGCCAGTTTCCGAGTTAGGGGGATTAGACCTTGGCTAGGTAGGATTAAGGGTCAGGCTGTACCTAGGATTAGGGATCAGTTTACACCTATGATTAAGACTCAGTATAAACCCAGGAGCAGGGGTAAGTATACATCTAGAAGTAGGGAGTCAGTCTATATTCAAGATTAGAAATTAGAAACTAGTCTGCACCTAGGACCAGAGCTCAGGCTATACCCAGAATTAGGGATTAGTCTGCATTTAGGGTTAGGAGTCAGTCTGTACACAGGATCAAGGGTGAGGCTGTATCCAGGAATAGAGTAGTCTGTATCTGGAATTAGGGATTAATGAGCATCAAGGGGTAAGTGTGTATTTTTCACTGAAACCAAACCTATGGCTTGGCCACAGAAGGTGACCCTGCCCTGCCTGGCCATAAAAGTCAGAGAATACAGTCTGTATTTTGGAGGGGAGAGAGTTTGCTGATCCCTTGGCCAGCCACTCCGGGTACCCACCTGCAGGAGTTACTAGACAAAAGTGGGGAGGCTCATCACTCGCAGAGAAAGTTTAGCTTGAGAAGTCACCAGGAACACCACCCTAAGCCCCATGGCGACAGAGCACGCTGCCCAGGCAAAGTCCAGTGAATGGCTCAGAGACGACATTGCCCAGTGCCATCGCCAGAAAGAACACGGAGCGACTCCACTGGTGGCACTCCTGTTTACACTGCACCTCTCGAAACTCATTCACCGACAGCTCATTCTGCAAACATTTCTGGAATACCTACCATGCTTTAGGCCAGAGGTTCTCAGACTCGAGTGCAGAGGCGAATCAACCAGAAAACTTGTGAAAAGGCTGATGCCTGGGCCCGACCCCAGGGACTGTGGAGCAGAAAGGGGCTGGGGGCTGCCCAGGAATCTGCACTTTCAATAAAGTCCCCGGGTGATTCTGCTGCCATGGTGCTAAGACCATACTTTTGGGACCTGTCCTCAAAAGGCTCCTCGGGTTCAAAAAGGGTCATGGAAAACACGCGTAATGCTGCTATCCGAGGAGGTCAGCGAGCAGTGCATGCTCTGAGGATCTCTAAGATAAAAGGGCGCGTGTCACTTTTCAGAGAAGACACAAGAAGGCCTTCGAAGAAGTAACAATGAGTTTCTCCCTTATTTTTGACCACTAGTAAGCTAAAATTGTACTTGTTGCAAGAATTGTGTAAACCTTAGCTGTTTAACCATCCTAAAGCATTTTCACATGTTTTGCAAGGTAGAAGAATTCAGGCAAACACACAAAAGATTAACACTGAGCACAGAAATATAAAGCAAGGCATAAACAACATGTTAATAAGGCAAGGTAAAAGAAGGCATACAAAAATGCCACGTTGGTACAATGCTACAGAGGGGGAGCAATGCATGACAGTCGTTGTTATTAATAACTTACCAATCACCTATAAACACTCGTCCCGAAAAGTATGGCTCAAACGGAGCAAATCCACTTCATCTAAACAGCAGCCTGTGCCCTGCCCCACAGTCCTCTGCACAGTTCCCTGCAGACCACGGACCTGGTCTGCGTCAGCACGTGGGAACACCAGGGTGCGTCTTTTTATGTACAAATATTAAATTATAATATTGATTATATTTTTGCAGACAGCTTTCTCTCCCCCACCTGCCCCTGGGTCAAGAATCCTGTTGCTTACTTGGCCATAATAAAAGCTGGCCATTCGCAACGACTTGGATGGATTTTAACAGTATCGTGCTAAGTGAAGTAAGTAAGACAGAAAAGGACAAAACTTGTGTGATTTCACTCATATGTGGGCTGTAAAATAAAAAGCAATAAACGAGCAAACAAAACAAACCACCTTACAGATACAGACAACAGAATGGTGGTTGCCAGAGGAAAGAGGGGCTGAGGGGAGGATGAAGAGGGTGAACCAGGTCAGATCAGGGTGGCTGGGGACACTAGACTTCGGTGGTGAGCACATGCTAGACCGGACAGGTGTTGTATTATAAGGCCATACACCTGAAAATTACGTAATGTTATCAACCGATGTCACCCTCCCCAAAATTAATAAAAAGAAAATCCTGATGCTGAAGTGCTCAGTCATCTTGAGGATTTTGTTGAAGACAGAAAGGCCGTCCAGGATGGCTGTCCCCTCTGTGGCTCACTGCCACTTAGTGTGCTCCTGGAAGGTTGCATAAATTTTCTTTAGTTAGGATTTCCATTCTTCCCTCTGAGAGTCAGTGGACTTCCGGGCCTGCCTGTGGATCCCGTGCTCCAGGTACTGTGCTGATCTGAATGGGAGAGAGGGCTGGGTAGAGTCCCAGGTGTTCCTGGGGGCCACACCATCCCTGGCTGGTTCCTGACTCTCCTGTGGGCAGGGTGGAAAGTGACCTTCCGTTCCTCTGGGCTGGGCTGCAGGCCGCCTGGTCACAGTCTTCTTGGATCCCACTAGGGAAATTGTTTTCATGTATCCCAGTTAAGTTTCACCTTGTTGGTTTCAGGCCAGTGTTTGCAGAGAAGTCGGGGTTTCCCCTGCTCCTCTAGCTGGCCGCGGACTTTCCCAGCCCCCTGGACACTCCTTTACTCTCCAAAACTCACCTCCTCAGGCCATTTCTCCATGTTGTTCATTCATTCGTTAGACAAGCATTCTCGGAACGCCCGTCAGGGGCTGGCATCCAGAGGTGGAGGTATGGTTCACGGTACAGGCGTGTTGGACAGGCTCAGGAGCAGATCTTTCTGTCTAGCGATTAAGGGAGCACAGGAGGAGCACCTGATTCAGACATGGGGAGCGTGTGGAAGGCAAGGAAGTCTTCATGAGGGAAGTGACACTTTATCTGAGTCTCAGACTATGAGAAGGGAGAGTGGGCTGGGGTTCCGGCAGGAAGAATAGTCTGAACGTATGTGGAGGCTATTGATGGAGGCTTGACACAGCGTGGCCAGGGCCGGTTTAGAAGTCTCCTTCTAGGGGCCAGATCATGAGCTTTGAAGCAGGAAGAGTCCGGAGGGGAGGCTGGAGAGGCCTGCAGGGACAGGGTCATGGTCGAGTGTGAGGAGTTGTCTGTGGGTGGTGAAGAGCCATGGAAGGTTTCAGCTAGAAGAGAATGACCTGGTCCAGTCTGCCAGCTTGCCACTGACCATCAGCTCCTGACAGATTTTCTTGCGTGGGTCTCAGGTGACTTTCTTAACACAGAGCTGCGGACAGGTAGGCTACCATATGAACTGGACAGTGTCATGAGTCACTTGACTGCAAATCTGGGGGGAGGGAGAAGACTTCCAAGCCAGAAACACCTAGATTTGGATCCCTCACTGTTTGAGCGCTGGCAAGGGACTGGCCTGCCTGTAGAATGGGAACAATGGGTGATCTAATACAGACGGCGAGGTGGCGGAAAGACAGTGAGAAAGCCCACACCGGGACAGGCCAGGCAGTGCAGCCCAGGGGAGGGCGTGGCTGGAGCTCATTCCAAGACTGCAGCTGGGGAAGCCAGAGCCTCGTCTCCCGGCCTGGGGCCCTGGCCACCATCCCCACTGCAGCCCGAGCAGCTGACTTACGTCCCTCCTTGCGTGAGGTCTGATAACAGAGCCTGGGGAGCTATCCCCACCATAAACAGTCAGGTTTCTCCTACTGATCTGGTGCTTTAGCCCTGTGTGCCCTGTGGCCTGCTGGCCCTCTGGCCCCAGAGCAGGGGTGGAGGGGAGGGGTCTATCCAGCCTCTTGCAGGCCTCACAATTGTGCAAGGCTGCCTGATTCCAAACAAACTGTAAACCTACTATCTCCCTGGCAATTCCAAGCATTCTGGCCAGCAGGCGGCCAGGCTGGCACTGCTCAGCTCAGCCAGAGCCCAGGTCACAGGCCAGGCCTGCCTGAACTTAGCTTACAGTGTCTGGGCTTGGAATAGCTGGGTCCCTGGAGAGACAGAAAGAACTCTGGGCAGAGAGTCGGTCATCCTAGGCTCTGGTCCTAATGCCCTCACCAGCTTACTGTGTGACCTAGGGCAAGTTCCTCCCCGTCTCTGGGCCTCAGTCACCTTGGCTAAGCCTGAGTAGTTTGGTGATGATGACCTGAGTTGCCCTCTCTCCTGGCATTCTGGGAGTCTGAGCTGTGACCTAGAGGCCCTGGAGAAATTGTGCAGCCTTTCCCCAAACTCTGGACAAGGGGCACACCCATCCCTCTTCATTCATTCACCGTCAACCCCAACTCCGAAGAGCAAACCACAGCCTGTGTAAGAGTCAAGGAGACCCTCTTGGATCTGACTTGAAAGCTTCCAAGGGCTGCTTCATTCATTGTTCAATGCATTCTTTCATTCAGTGAAATTGAAGAATGAATGCATTTATTAATTCTTTATTCATTTGGTTAATAAACATGAGGAGGCGCCTACTATGTCAGGCACTGTTTTAGGACCTTAAACTTAGTGGCACCCAGATGCACAGGGCTCCAGCACTAAATGGAAGTAATGGGCTGGCTCGGCTCATTTTCCTGAGAAGCTGAAATACAACAGGCTCATGTGCAGTATCTGGAGAGTAAGCCCAAGAGCCCTGAGACCCAATTGGACCCCTGTCCTAACCACTGAAGGGGAAGTGGAGGACAGAGCAAACAGTACCAGCTCTAGGAAGCCCCTCCGCCGTGCAGCTTATCCAGCCCATACCCCTGGAGCCAGTGGGGAAACCAGGCAACCCCCCGCCCCACCCCCAGGGACCCACGGAAGCCCTGTGTCAGCAGGCGCAAAGGCAGGAGGGTTCTAGGTGAGGCCTGCAGCATCCAAGGAGCAGGTCTGTTTCCTCCTGCGCATCTTCCCAGGCGTGTGGGCTTATACGGTGTTCATCGAAAAGGGGTCAGAGAAAGGAGGCTGGACAGGGCCTCATAGCACTTTGGGTCTGTGGGAACTGTCTGTGGAAGGGATCTTACCTTGGGAAAAAATCTGGATCCTCCAGAACCTGGGGAGATAAAGAGGGGCTGGCCTGGAGGGCCCCACATGAGTAGCTGACCCCTGGATGTTCCCACAAGCACGAGCCTGCTCTTATGCCTAGCAAAGGCAAGGAGGGTACCGGAGCAGCGGCCCTCTCGGGGGGGGCTCAGTCCACAGTGCGGTGCCTTTTACAAGGGTCATGGGCACTGGACCATGCCTGTCCCCGCTCTGTGCTCAAGGCCAACTGGACCATCGCGTCTGCCTGCCTGGCCTTCCAAGCTTCCGGGGAAGGGGCCCAGAGGCCCAGGATGGCACTCTGCTTCCCTTCAACATCTTGCACCAGGATCTGGAGAGTCCACATGGGCAAGCTCTGACAGACCCCCTCCTTTTCTGTCCTCTCCCCAAGATTTATCTTTCAATGATCTCCATTTGATCTGGTCCCCTGTTGAGCATGGCTTTTGGGTCACTCTTAACAGTATGTTTACTATTCAAATGATCGGAACTAGTTTGGTATTCCAAGTCACTGCTAGTTGCACTGATTTTCTCTTGGGGAAACCGAGTTCCGGAGGGAGGAGGAGGACTTGCCCAAGCTTGTGCATACAGCCAGGGCCGAGCTGGGACCTGAGCCCAGGTCTTCTTGGGCTCCCAGGTTGGGTGTCTTACGGGCCTGCTCTCTGGGCGGTGCCAGCTGCATCACGTGTGGGGTCTGCTGCTAGATGAAAATGCCACCCTACTTGTTCAAAAATTAAGAATTTTAAGGCAGTAACAGACAGCAGAGCATTAAACTGAGTGTGCAGCCCTTCTAAACATGGGCTCTGGTATTAATACAACAACACAGCTCACATGTCCACAGAGCTGGCTTGTCCTGTAGGAGTGGGGAGAGAGGAAAGGGAGACCCCAGCCAGCGCCTCTGGGAGGTCAGAGGACACGCGCCTCACAGCTGGCTGGGTGTCAGCCAACCACAGCCTTCCTCTTTCAAAGATGTGTAAACGCCACAGTTTGGGGAATCTGTCCTGCACAGAGGGTCGGTAGGATGCAATGCGGGGCCTCACAAAGGTGGGAGGAGACAGATCCAGAGATGTGTCTTTATTAGCAGCTGTTTGCCTAAAACAGTCCCCACTGGGAAGTTCCTGGGGATGCGGGGAGAGACTGGCGGTGCAGCCACAGCCACCAGCAGAGGCTCCAGGCTGAGTGATGAGGGAGGTGTGAGGGGGAGGAGGCAGCAGCCAGCAGTTCCTACCACCTTGTGCAAGAAGGAGAACAAAGGGGCTTTGCTGGGAGGTATTATAAGATTAAGTGGCTGGGTCCAGGACCAACTCAGCAAGCCCCTTGGGACCTGAATTAGCAACAGCAACTGAAAGGGGGGAATTAGAGCTCCTGGCCCTCTTAGAGGCCCCCACTCCCTTAGTCCCTGCCTGGGCCTCCTCACATAGTTAATCTGCTGCTTTGCTGGAGTTCCTGCCTGGGGCCTGTGTAAGGGGCTGGTCCCCTCTACTTAGAGGGGACTGGAGCCTTCCTGGGGAAGGAGCTGTCTCACCTCTGACACCTGACCCCTGACCCCTGGGGCACGTCTCTGGGCAGGCTGGGTGGCCTAATTTGGGCTGAACTCAGACACTTGGCTGAGCTCTGGGTTTGAGGGGAAATCACTGCTCCTCTCTGGCCTCTCCTTCCTGCTGATAAAGTGGGAGTTTGGGGCCATGGGCCCGATGGCCCCCCCAAGGGTCCTTGAGCTGGTTCCCAGGGGCATCAGTCACATGTTGCCTGATGGTTAAGAGTGTCGCCAACATAGATGGGACTTTGGAATACCAGGCTGATGGGTGTCTGATGGATTTAAAAAAATGAGAAGCTGTTCGAAGTACCATGGTCTGGCTCCCACTGGCATTCCCAGTTCCACTTCTTACGTCTTCCCTTATCATAACTCACATTACAGCAACAGCAAGCTACACACACTCGCTCTTTGCTCTGGCTGGTCCCACTCTGGAATCCCCTGTCCTGGCTTACTCTTCCTTTCTTACAGACCAGCACCTCCTGAAGGGCCGCTCTCGCCCCTCCTCCCACCTCTCAGCGCACCTACTGAAAGTCGTCTCTGGGTCTGTGTCTCTCTCCCAAGAGACCTCTGGCTTCTCGAGAGCTGGGGCCCAGCATATGCCCAGGTTGCACCAGATCGGGGCCACCTGTGTACAGCACGTAGATGCAAGGTGACCAGGACACCTCAAGAGCTCACAGTGCTCAGGGTAGACAAGAAAGACACAGCAACATAATTACCGAGTTGTCTATGACGTGTTGAGGGCAGTGGAGAGAATTACACAGTGGTGGGAGAGCATAAAACTGGGGATATCTGTAAGTAGAGGCTTCCAGAGGTGAGACCCGAATGGGGTAGGAGAAGCTGGGGAAGGACAAGGAGGAGAGCATTCCAGGCGGAGGGAACCCAGGGGCCCTCAGAGGGCAGGGGCTGGGCCAGTGGGAGAGTGAGTGCCTCGCCAGGCCTCAGAGGCTGTGGAGGGGATTTGAGACCTCTTCCAGGGAGCAACGCAAAGCTATTAAGGGGTTTTAAGCCAGCGGCTGAGTTGTGGAGGTGACCAGATTTGCATTTCTAAAAGATCACTTTCACTGCCCGGTGGAGAGTGGATTAGGAGGGACTAGAGCCTATGGCTGCTGCGAGAGGGGATAGAGAGAGAATAGAGAGGGAAATGGACGAATGGAGAGGTTGAGGGTGGGAGCTGACAGAACTTGGAGAGGGGGGGACGGAGAGAAGCTCCAGGTTTTCAGCTCATCCCTCGCTGCCGCCGGTGGTGCTGGGCAGAGTGCACGCATCTGCGTGTTAGTGCCTGTGTTAGCCCGGCATGGGGTGTGGGTGCTGGAGCCAACCTCACCCCCTTGGAGCAGCCCCTTGGGAGGGAAGTACAGGGCCAGGTTGCAGCTGCCCAGCTGGTCTCCACTGTTAGTGTGCCAGGACACCCAGATGTATGGACGGGCGGACACGAATGCACATGGACGTGAACATTATGTGTGTGTGCACAGATATAGTCACAATGCCTGCTTGGGTGTAGACATTCACACACCCTGGGGCCCAGATTTGCACACCTGCGGGTCCCCAGCACACACAGGCTTACACGTGTAAATAGATCCATTAATGATAAAAATAACCAACATTTATCAGGTGCTTGCTATGGGCCAGACATTATTTTTAACACTTTATATTCCATAAGATGCACAAATATTGACATAGCACACTCACAGTGTGGGTGCTTGTATCAGGCATGTGCTCACATGCGTGTTTCACATGTGTACACACACCTGCACATTATGCAGTGCATACTTGGGTATAAATGCACACACATGTATTGCAAAGGTACAAACTGCTGCAGAGACGTATTCCAGAGCACATATATACACTCCCATTTACACACAGAATTCACATTCATTTCACACATGTGCACTTTCTCCTTTGAGCAATACACACATCCTCACATGCAACACACAAGTGATATACACTCGCATGTATTCACACGCACGCACATGCACTGCACACAAACACAAACGCTTTCGCCCTTTCTCACACAGGGCAATTTATGACCGGCCGGCTCACGTCCGGACTTCCCATTAACATTAATGAGGTGAGGTGGCCGAGTGTTTGGAAACCCGTGTCCTGAGGGGCGGGTGAGGGGTGGTGGCAAGGGGGAGAGGACAGGGAGGCCATGGTCACAGAGGAACAACTAATTATCCGGCTGGCCAAGGTTTGATTGTTTTTCCCACGGCTCCCCACACTGTCCCCAGTGCAAGGCCGGGTTCTGGCTGCACCAGAAGGCTGTTGGGGGCAGGGAGCAGAGATAGCAACGACGAGGGGAGGAAGGGAGCAGGAGAGAATGGTGGGGGCGGGACAGAGTGCAGCCCCACTTTCAGTGCCATCACCCCCCTTCTTCCGACATCTTCTGGGCCTAGAGCTAGCTGACTTGTTTCCTGAAATGGTTCAGAATTCCTACAGGGTTGTGTGTCTGTGGCCTTCCCTCCCCACAATGAAGCTTGCATCAGAGACAAATTCAACATCTTCATTTCAGGAACTTTTATTTTGCTGACACAGGGGACACAAAAGGAGCCCCACCCATACGTTTCCACCTTGATGTCTGGCACAGGACGCAGTAACACCCGTGCACAGAGTCATTCCTTCCTCCATTCACTCTCTGAACCAGTATTTATTGACCAGGGGACACTGTCTTCAGCAGCTCCACTTGCTAAAGTCACCTCGATCTATAAAAAACCTGTTCCAAGTGAGAGTGAATGGGGGCTTCCAGTGAACTCCTCGGTTAGAGAAATGCCTTCCAAGACTTTTGAGCATTGCAATACTAATGCAAGATTACAATAATTAAAATGCAAATAACTTTTGCACACCTCTTTCCTGCTTGCAAGGGTGTCTTTTTCATTGTCGATGTATCTGAGGCTCATGATACTCCTATAAGGCTAGCAGGATGGGTACAGGTGTCCTTACTTCACTGATGTGCAAACCGAGGCCGAGAGAGGGGAGGCTTGCCCACGGTCATGTGACTAAATAGGGACAGGGCTGAGACTTGAATCTTTCAAGCCACTTCTCTGTGAATCACTGCACATTCTTTTTCATTTATCTATGGGACTTTTTCCCCAAACATACGACAAATTAGACTTCATGTCTAATGGTATTTCCTGGGAACTTTGTTAAAATAAATATCCTGAGATGCCTGGAGCCTTCCTGGGGTAGAAGGTAGAGGGTGTGGCTCTACCTTCTAATCTATAGATTAGAGTCATGGGCCCTGACACGGGGAGGGTGGTGAGTGGTTACCTTGCCGCCCCAATTGTATCATAGATGGGACATTGAGGCCTTCTTGCGCCCTGCTGGTACTGGGATGGCTGTCTGGAAGGTCAAGGTCAAAGACTGGAGGCCTGAAAGGGACCCCAAAGGCCAGTCTGAGCACCACTCCCAGGGATATCCACAGGGTATATTAGCTTATTTTTATAGACAAAGAAACAGGAGCCCTGTCCAGTCATTAGGGCAACAATCTTTATTGAACAATCTTTATTGTTATTATATTATTAAGCCCTGAGCTTATTCCTAGATATGGCGGAGGACTAAATGGGCACGGTTCTCAAGGAGCTTACGGTCTGGTGGGGAAGAGAGAGTTTGGGGCACAGGGAGTTCAAGGTCAGTCTGCGAGGGTTCTACAGCACCTGGGTGGCCTCCCCCTCTCTGTCCAGCCTGGATGAGATCCCAGATGGGGATAAAGACTTCTGGGTACTTGCCCCTTCTGTGTCGCTGCTTCCAGCCTTGGGCTCCAGCCTTGGTCTGCTCTCTGGGCCTCAGTCTCCTTTTCTGTAAAATGAGTGAAAACTCCTTCCAACTCCACCCAAACTGGTATGTTTGGGGCATCTAAAAGACTATGAACGGCGGACACTTTTAAATGTCTGCAGTGCCATTCAGTTGGAACTGAGTCCCTCATCGGTGGGGCGGTTGCGGGGGAACTTGGAAAGGGCTGTGGGCTTCAGGCTGAAACACAGCATGTTCTCAGTGGGCAGAGAGGCTGCTAATGCCAAGGAGCCATACTTCACTGGCCCTGCCTCTCCTCCAGCTAAACAGAGACAAAGACGCCTCAATTTTGGGTGGTGGGGGCGGGGCAGCAAGAGGCGGTCAGTCTTGCCAACACCAACATGGAGAGCCTTCCAGCTACCTAGGCCGGTACCCTGGTCAAACACCCTGGGCCCAGCAGGTTCCTGGCAGCCGGTTCCTTTGGGGAGATGGTCTGGTCGGAATCTCAGGGTTGCAGGTCCAGGGCCCGACTGTCCAGGGGCGCCCGGGTGTGGGTGGCGGTGAGTAGGGGATGCCTGGAGACAGGGTTGGGAGGGGACTGGCCAGGAATGTGAGCACAGCACAGAGAGCACAGTGGGAGAGCAAACACTGGGAGGAGCAGCGGGTGGGCTGCGGGAGCGGGAATGTGGATGAGGGGTGGGTGGGGGGCTCTGGTGGGGAGTGACTGGAGGAGAGGGCAGAGGCTGAGGGACTGGTTCCCAGGTTAGAATTTCACGCTGGGCTGTGAACCTGTCCCCCAGTGATTCACCAGCGCTTTACCAGCTGGAGGAGTGGGGCGGGGTTGGGAGGGGGTGCTGGGGTTTCTCCTCTGACCCCCCAAGCCAGGCCTCTGTGCTTTCTCAAGAGTCTCACCTGAATAGCCTGAGATCGTACAGAGAGAGCTGGGCTCGGCGCCCTTCCTGTCTAAGGCTAAGGAGCTCTTCCCAGAAAAGGGCCTGGAGTGCTTACATGTGCTTGTAAAATCAGGGGTGTGGGGTCACCGGGTTAAGAAGCCTTTTCATTCCATTTCTGCCTCCACGCAGAACATCTGAGGGTGAATTGCCTCCCCTCTCGGGTACCTCAGGTCTCTATCTGTATAACGAGGATAAAGTCACTGCCCACCACTGAAAGGGATGCGGGGCCAAGGGGACTGGCATGTGGCTCTGGAAGAAGCTGCGGTCTTTGTGGGTGAGCGGGTGGCACTTTGGCAGAACCTGGGGAGGAGGCGGAGGGGTGTGGGGCTCACGAGCACCTCCTCGGCTCAGCTCACTTAACAATCAGCACATGATTTAATGTGGCCAGTAAATCCTTTTCCGCCTGGGCTTTTCAACTACTGGACGACAAGCTCATAATTCAGTTTTAAACAAATATAGGATTAGGGCTGCAGCTGTGAGATGCAGGGAGTGCCCGGGTGTGTGTTGGGGGTGCATCTGGCCTAGCGGAGCTGGCCACAGCACTTCCCAAGCAGGGGACAGAGGCGGGGGCACGGTACCTGAGGGACTAGGAAGGAAGAAGGCCTGGAAACTATCTCAAAGGGAGACCCCATGGCCTTGGGGAGTTTCGGACCTTGCAGAGGACTACCCAGAACTGTAGAACCTCATCATGCCACCAGGCCTTGGGCTGTGTCGGGCAACTGTGGAAAGGGGGCGAGACAAGATGTCAGCATCAGTCATTATTGGTCTCAGTTTTCACATGTTGAATTTATTTGAAGCAGAGCCTGCTTCTAAATTCCTATGAGGCTTTGCTTATGTTTCAGTTTTCAGAACCGGAGGGTTGGGAAACAGGGGTGGTGAGGGACCCTGAAATCCCAGCTCAGAGGTGAGGATGAGAAGGGGAAGCTGTGGGAGCAGACTTCAAACCCAGGAGAGGCGGTCCTGTGGAGCACGGACTCAGATTCTTTGGGGGCCACCCCGACTGGCAAGGTTATGCTAATGGGGGAGAGCAACTGAGGCAAGGCTACTCAGAGCCCTAGACCTTGTAGCCATGAGAGTGCTGACCTGGGAAGGAAGGAAGGAAGGAGGAAGGAAGGAAGGAAG